>JADDOH010017545.1:0-32188 GCA_016648135.1 Agrypnia vestita
AAACGATCAAACGAGGATCGGTTCTTGAATGTCGAAGTGGCGCGCGGTATCTACACTATATGTACTAGATCACCATACTCCTAAAATAAAACAATTTGCCTTAAATTTCAAAATATTTGAAATTTAAGGCAAATTGTTCTCAACCAAACTATTCTCGGAATAATTCAATTAAAAGTGACAGAAATGTGAGCCTTAACCCTGGTAATAGAAAGTAAAATGTTATACACATATGGGAGAGTAAGTTACTGCAAAAAATTTCTGAATCTGTACGAGAAAATGGGCAATGAAGAATCAGATAAAACCACAAACTGGAAGATTTGTATGACTATTGAACAATGTATCGTATAAACTAAGATCCAAAGATCACCAGACTTACATCATACTATAAAACCTGAAATATTTTCTGCACATGTACACTACAGTAGGAAAAAAGTTTGGATATTATGACATTTGAGTTGGGGTAATTTTTGAAGATAACAGCAAAACAGGTACAAAAAAATGAGTAAATAAAGCGAGTAAATACATAAAAATTAGTAAATGAAATAACAAACCTGTTTTTTTAAATGTGTTTAACGGTAAAGCACCATACATTAATATTATTCATTGCCAGACGCTTTTCGTGGCTCATTCCTTTCATTAGATGCTGTAAAGCTCTATAAATAATTATGTCATTTATGTTACGGTAACAAATTTGAATTTTATATTAGGTCCTTACATATGAAATTGGCGTTTTGCCGTACTGGCAAATTTGATCTCAAATATCTTCTCTTTGGTTAGGAATTCCAAATCAAAATTTATACAGCTATTTACTCATGTATTTGTGTTTTGAAAATTATAATTCATTTGTTTTTTCCTCAATAGTTTTATTCTTTGCGTCACTCAGTTTACAAAATGAAAAACTTGAAATATCGCGTTATTACGAGTACGAGTTCCACCGTAGCACCAGTGCTGCAGAAACGGTTCGAAGGATTAATGATGTGTATGGCGACGGTGCCGCAAAAGAAAACACAGAGCGTTTTTGGTTACAACGTTTTCGTTCTGGAAATTTCGACCTGCAGAACAAGCCCCGTGGACGGCCGGAGACCAAAGTTGATAATGAAGAATTGAAGGCTATTGTGGAAGCGGATCCATCGCAAACCACATCCGAGTTAGCTGCAGGCTGCGGTGTTAGTGATAAAACTGTTTTAATCCACTTGAAGCAAATTGGTAAGGTGAAAAAGCTTGAAAGGTGGGTACCTAACGAATTGAGTGAAGCAAATCAACAAACGCGCGTTGACTGCTGCGTTGCATTACTCAACCGGCACAATAATGAAGGGATTTTAAATCGAATCATTACCTGTGATGAAAAGTGGATCCTGTACGATAATCGGAAGCGCTCATCGCAATGGCTGAACCCTGCCGAACCAGCCAAACCATGCCCCAAGCGAAAATTGACTCCAAAAAAGTTACTTGTGAGCGTTTGGTGGACTAGTGCTGGTGTCGTTCACTACAGCTTTCTTAAATCTGGCCAGACGATTACGGCAGATGTCTATTGTCAGCAACTGCAAACCATGATGGAAAAGCTAGCTGCTAAACAACCGAGGCTGGTTAATCGCTCTAGGCCACTGCTGCTTCATGATAACGCTAGACCACACACTGCACAACAGACGGCTACCAAATTAGAGGAGCTTCAATTGGAATGTCTAAGACATCCACCGTACTCTCCGGACCTTGCCCCAACAGATTACAATTTTTTTCGAAATTTGGATAACTTCTTGCAAAGGAAAAAATTCAACTCCGATGGGGCAGTCCAAACCGCCTTCAAAGATTTTATTGATTCCCGTCCGAATGGTTTTTTTAGTAAAGGGATCGATGAACTACCTATGAGATGGCAAAAGTGCATAGATAGCAATGGTACATACTTTGATTAAATAAATATATTATAATAAAAAAAAATCGGCTTTATGTTCCTCCCATACTAAACGCCAATTTCATATGTAAGGACCTAATATATTTTATTCGGGCCACTATTTGACAATATTACCCGAAACCTTATATTTCAACATTTTACTTGTACATTTTTTTGTACCTGTATTACCTGTTATCTGCAAACATCCCGCTAACTAAAATGTCATAATATCCAAACCTTCTTACCAACTAAAAGGTACATCTACAAAAAATGTTTATTTATTTTATTTATTTATTTATTTAACGCCCTTATGGGCTTTTACAAATATACAGAACAATTTTTTAAAAAAATAACATAAGACAGTTAAAATAATAATACAGTTAAAAGTAACAATAATAATAGTTAAAAGGTAATAATAATAATAATAATAATACAGAAAAACATAAGACAGATAAATAAAAATAAAGTTAAAGGTACAAATAATAATAGTTAAAGGTAAAATAGAAAAAATTATTGTCCATTTCCATTTCGTTGAGATGCAAACAATTGTATCAGCTTTGTCCTATAAACAGTTATACTATCAGCAAAAATGTCAGCCGCCTCTGCATTTTCATTCCCTAATGAGCGTAATCTGGGAATTACAAAGTTTGCTAAGGCATTAGTTCTGACATTTCCACTATAATAGAACAATGCACTGTGTCTTGATGACCTCGATGGAGCATATAAGTCGATCAGACTAATAATCTGGGGGCAATCAATCAAACAATATTGCAGGTTTTATACGACGGTCGCTATTTATATTTCTGGCCTGGGCAATACTGATTGTTGCCAGGCGCCAATCAGTATTGGCGTCTGGTTAACCCTGTGATACCAAGTCCTTCGCAGCCGCTATATCTTTCGGGAGCTGTCAATGCTTAAAATCACCAGATTTCGCGATCGCAAAAAAATCGTATAAATGTAGTGTGTCTTCATCAACATCATCATCACCACTGTTGGCTCTACAACCTCTGGTGGGACATGGTTTCCTCAAGAGTCTTCCTTCACTGATCTCCGTCAGCACTCTCCAGTTCTGGACGTGGTTTTGGACAATCTTAGCTTTGGCCTTTCTAAGATCCTTGTTATCTGACCTTACTGGAAATTTAACCCAGTCCTTTCTTCCTGGGTTTCAATCCGTGGGATTGGTCTGCAGCAAAGCACATCTCCTTCTCCATTCTGCTCGGTCTCCGGTGATCCTCTTCAACTCTGTGTGGGAGGCACAATTCATATTTTGGCACACTTGCTCAAGATATTCACGGCGAGGGTGCTCTCTCGCAATCTTTCCCTCTACCATTCCCTCCAGTATAGTTTTGACAGATTTTCGTGGCGTGAAATATGCCCCATGCATTTTGAACGTCTTTTCGAGATGGTATTCGTCATGTGCCTGGTTTGCCTGGTTTCATCGATCCAGTATATATGAGAATATGTCAAGCTTATTGGACTACACGTATCGCCCTTTCTGTCATTGTTATTTGTATTTTTATTAGAAAATTCCAAGTTTACCGCTCGTGGAATAAAACTCATCTTGTTTGAAATATTAAAGTATATTCATACAAGCACGGATGTTCAAGTCAAAGCAGCCTCGTCAAAGCGCGCACCGAAAATGTTATGGGGCGGTATGCATCACTGCCTCGCAATTCGCATGAATTATAAATTTATCAAAGTTGCTAAAGACGACCCACAGGGCTTCCACAGGGGTTAATTATAAACACTTTAATAAAAGTATTAAAAGTTCAGCGAAAAAGTGTATTCTAATCTTAATTAAGTCGAGTTTATGCTCCCAATGACTACAAAGCTACAAAGGAGTAGCTTGTTGGTCTTGTGGTTAGGATTCTCGCCACGTGATCCAAAGGTCGCGGATTCGAACCAGACCAGCAAGTTAGACCTATTTTCATAGCACAAGCGTTTAGCTTAATTTGAAAGTAGCAAGAATATTGACGTGACTCTCAATTTAAAAAAAAAAGCATACGCGTGTATTAAGAATATAGAATGACTTTTATGTAAATATAATATACCTATGGGAAAAAATGGAAATAAAATATTTATCTACCAGAATATTATGAAATATTAAAATCTGAATAATATGTTAATTATTGTGATATAAATAATACGAGATATAGGTATATACTCTTTTAATTTATTTTTAAAAATTACATATTATGCTCCGGACTCTGTTATTGTTATTTATTTTCTTCGTTTTAAAAAATCTGTTTTCAACTTTATTACTGCCATAGATTTTGTATCCGTTGATTGAGATTCGACACTGACGGAATTATAATTTCTGAACAGAATATTCTGTTGTACAACACAGCACGTGGTTTTTATGTACACTAAAGACGCATAAGTTTTAAAAAAATAATTACTTTTGGAAAAGACATAGCTAGAACATAACTGGATAGAACTATCTGTTCAGTTATGTTCCAACTTAAGACGTACAAAACAGTACGTGGGTTTTACGTATGCCAAGTTTAATTATTTAATGTACTTATTTTGGAAAAGCTACATGAAATGTGTTTTCTAAAAATGTATAACTCCCAAAATACAATTCATTTAATCTCGTCTAAATTGTTAAAAGGAGTCTTTAAAAATTTTTTGAAAAAACTAATCCATAAAAACCAAGATTTTATTATACTTCCTTTCTCATTTACTAGTGGAAACTGGTTTGGCGCTTAACCTACGCGTTGGGCTTCGGTCGGGCGACGATAGGAAAGGGAGTGATAAAAAATTTCCAAAAATCTAAAATTATACTATAATCAGGTTTAGTGTCTACCAGATGCGTCGCAGTCTCTTCATACATCTTAGTTAGTTGAACTATAATTATTAATTTTTTTAACGAAAATTTGATAGATCTTCTTGATCGTCCACACGAGTCTGCTTGCAAAGTTTCAGCTCGATTGGATCACGGGAAAAGGGTTAAAAATCGATCCAAAGTTTTTTCGTCAGACAAGCAGACGCCATGAGTTAAAAGAAAGGAAGTAAAAAAGAATGTTCTTAAATTTTCACTGCTGTTCAAAATCATACATAGAGATTTCTGGGTTATTCCGCCGCGTACCTTCGACCTCTCGGACGATATTTAATATCCAATTGTGGAGTCCATCATCGAGACTGTTATAGCTGACGGCATCAAGCATGGTAGAATATCCCAGAAAACTCTTCAAGATCAGGTATGTGTGGCAGTGTTATGATGTCGTATCTGGAGTAATCTTAAGTCTATTTTACCATAGTATGTTATGTACAAGTTCCACCTATTTCAATGCTTTTCTTTGAGTTAAAGAGTAATTTTTTTTAAATTATGGTGATTGATTAAATTGCACACATCTTCTTAGTCTTCTTTTTCTCAACAACTTGTCCGACTGCCACGTTAAGTATGGTTTAAATAACACTTTGAAAAAATGTATATTAGAAACAGTTTTTTGCTACAAAATAAAAAATGTGATGACAACAAATGAAAAAGAGTCCACGTTGGAAAAATTTTGACTCATAACAAGTGACAAAAATTATTTACCTTGAAAAATTTTGTTTCGAGGCAAATCAAAAAGTTTAGTTCAGTCTTGAAGGGTTGCGAAGAGAAGAAAGTAATAATTAAATAGCGTTAGCGGTAGTGACTCTTGTGATGAAGAGGGGTTTGAGCCACATCTCGGGAGACCAGTAAGTTAGACCTTTTTTCATAGCACAAGTACTTAGTTAAGAGTAGAAATAATAAGATGTACGCATTTAAAAAATATAAACTTATCGTGCCGTCTTCTTTGTGTTTCACGATGGAAATCGGCGACAATTTTTTTTATCCTCTTATACTTTTCCACTCGGCGTTTTTAAATTGCTCTCCATTTTAACTAGCAACGCATTCAAGTTCGTCCCGTCTATATTAGATGACAGCGATCGTAAACTTCAGCAATGATTTCCCAGAGGACTTGCCAGGAGTGTAATTTGTATAAACATACGACCTTACGAAATTGCCTGAAATAATTTTACAAACCCAACTTTCACATACGAAGGTTTAGGCTCACGACCTGTAGAACCTTTTCCAGGATCCGCACACCTTTAAGGACACGCCAGTCGGTGCTTGACATTGTCGTCATTACAGTTTTTGTGATTTTCGTTTTACGAAACTGCGCCAGACTTCTTTTATCCCGCTCAAAGTAATGGAATAACGAAGATAATCTCAAATAACCGATATAAAAGTGTGTTCCAAACAAAGTATTGCTAGCAAAATACGATATGAGTTTGCACCTGTAATAATAATATTTTTGTGTACAGGCTCCTCCCTAAACAATTATACCACTCGTAATATTGACTCAAACAATGCATTAATAGGATAGACATAACGAAAAGGTGAATTTTCATGTTGAAATAAGCTATTTATAGATTATGTCTTTCTCGAAACTTAAGTAGTATCAAAAATTTAGTAAACTCGCGTAAATAGAAGTTACAAAGTTAATGTTTTTCACTTAATTTATTGATCATCTTGAAACCAGTTTTAAAGAAAAACTCAGCATTAATATAATTTTGGTTATTTTTCTCCCGTCACAAGATACTAGGTACATACAATCTGAATTGTGCTGGCCCTCACATTGATGCTGATATTCTTGCGGATACCCAATCATCATTCAAAAAGTCACTCCTACAGAACACACATTTTCTTGTCAATAATATTGTAAAATCAATTATTTGTTTAAATATTCTTCCATGATTACATAGGATCTTAATATAGGCCGAAGGCCCTTGCCGAGAGGATCCTCGCTGTACCTTTATACCTCCGGGATGCTTTATACTCTACGTTGTTATACTTGTATTTTTATACCTTTGTTTACATTTAAGTAAAACCCATCGCGACTTCGCCTTTAAGAGAACCCGGAACTCTAATATATACAGGGTGGTGACCCTATCTACCTTAAGAAGCAGCACATAGGGGATAGCTTCTCGATCTCACACAAGGGGTCGATTCAACTAACACCAAACCCCACAAATTTATAAAAAAAAATCTGGTATTAAAATATAAAAAAAATACTTATGTATTTATGTATAAACTTATTATTTTAATGAAATATTTTGTTTTGACAATTTAATATTGAAGACGTTTTCAATTTTTATAAAAAAAAAAAAATAAAAACGTATTTTGTGTAAACGAAAAGCACAGAATCAGTTAGGACTACCTAATGCTTTAAACTGTGCAACCATTGAAAAATTTACGTAACGTAAATCATTGTGATATTAATTAAAATCATTGTGATGATTAATTAAAATTAAAAATAAATATTGGTAGAGTGTGTGGTGATGTAATTTGATTATTTAATTACACAATTACCACTCACATTCACATGTTTCAAATTAATGTATTTCATGTTCCATTTAAATTTATTTTACGCTACATTTTCAAATAAGTTGTCTGAAATTCGATGTAAACATTCCGCTCAGTATGTTTTCGCATTTTTCTAAATTAAAATGTCTATCAACGTGTTAACAAAATGTCAGTCACGACCGGAAAGCGATCTAGATACTTGCCTTCATAAATCAATTCCTTATTGAAACATTCCATAAATTGCCATGTAAATATGAAAAGAAATATATTTTTATTCATTGCTAATTTAACATGATATTGAAAAAATACTAATAAAAGTTGGATGTGTTTTGTGTCTTTTACAATTCTTATATCAAAATGATGATGAGATGAATATTGACAAGACCAAGGCGATGATAATTGAAAGGTATTATTTAGGAATATCGCTCCTATTACTAGATACTACTCGTATTTATTTATTTATTTATTTAACGCGTATATGGGCTTTTACAATATACGCAATATAAAATATCACACAAGACAGACAGTTATAAAGATAACAGTACATTAAGGGGATAAAGTACATGATATAGTACATATAATAGTTTAAAATATGTTTTACTTTACTTTGTAATACACACACAATATGAGCTATTAAATTACAACTATAGTTTCGAGAGGAGCAGTCCCTCTCATCATCAGGTATAGATAATAACTAACTTAAATACAAAATTTATCAATCTAATTGGGTAAGTCAGGGGGTCAGGGGGGCATGCGGCAGGGAAGGGTTTTTTTTCGCCGAACAGCTCTAGGAGTGGTGAAGTGGACTGAAATGTGACTGACCTACCCAATTAGATTGATAAATTTTGTATTTAAGTTATTTTTTATCTATACCTGATGATGAGAGGGACTGCTCCTCTCGAAACTATAGTTGTAATTTAATAGCTCATATTGTGTGTGTATTACAAAGTAAAGTAAAACATTTTAAATTATAATGTTGCACCACGAAGTCTGTGCACCACGAATCTTTCAATGATACATATAATAGATTTGAGTAAATTAAAAACAGAAGTCAAAAAGAGAAATATAAACAGGAAGAAGAAAAAGAAAAATGTATTTATACATTACCATTTAGTTGAGACGTAAAACATTGTTTCAATTTAGTCCTAAACACAGTTATACTATCAGCAAAAATGTCGACCACTTCCGCATGTTCATTCCCTAATGAGTGTAATCTGGGGATTACGGAGTTTGCTAATGAATTTATTCTGACATTTCCTCTAAAATAGAATAATGTACTACGTCTTGATGACTTCAATGGTGCACATAAACCGATCAGACTAACAATCTGGGAGCAATCAATCATGTTATTTATGATCCTATACAGAAATATAAGGTCAGTCACGGTACGTCTCACAGACAAGTTAAATAGTTGTAGACGAATGAGGAGATACTTGGTCTATTGGGTCTAATATTGGGAGGGGGAAATTACTAGTCACTTTATATAAATAGTATTATCCTCCACTAGCTTTGTCAGTACCTAACGAATTAATTATTTGTATTCCACATAATCGATGTACAAATCATAAAAAATATTTGAGAGTTATCAGTTTAATAAAATACACCTACAAAATATAAAATAAAAATAATATAATTATAAATAAACTCAAATAGCGGTAACATAGTTAATGTTTTTCACCGAATTCAATGATCATTATAAGTTTTGTTTTCAATGACTGCACAAGTGTGGAGTGTGCGAGTTTCAAGGTCAGCTATAGAGTTTTTCTAGATTTGTTTAGCTTTTTAGTGTCCGAGCGTCAATATCCAGTAGGTCCACGAAATCCATTTTTACTCCCTTTCTTTTAGCTCGTAGCGTCTGCGGGTTATTGTCTGCCGGAAAAACTTAGGTTCGATTTTTAACCCTTTTTCCGTGATCCAATCGAGCTGAAACTTTACAGGCATACTCGTGGCGACGATAAAAATGATCTAACAAATTTTAGTTTAAAAAAATTTAATAATTATAGTATATTTTGGATTTTTCTAAATTTTAATGTTTTTTTCAAATTGGAATCAATACAATTGAGTAATGACCCCGACGCGTGCAGTTCGAAACCTGATTCAATGAGAATGGAGTATAATAAAAACTTGGTTTTTATGGGTAAGTTTTTTAATTATGTAAATTATTTAAATGAGTATCGTAATCATTACAGTTCGCGCCGCCTGGTAGTGATTATTATAATTAATCCTAATTTAAAATAATCCAAAAGTTAGACAGAGGTACTCGCCATCGCGGGCCATTAGAAATACCATTTAGTGAACTAGAGAAATATCAATTTTGCCGTCAAATTTTTTCGTTTTATTGTGTTTTTCACGCGTTCCGGAGCCGAGAAAGTGGACAAATATTTTATTGTTAAAAAACAGCAGGTCTAAAAAATATTCAACACGTGCAATGCGCCCCCAGGGAATAATAAGCGGCGGCAGAAAGCTTTTAAGCTCTCTGGACCATGTCATCTGTACATCTCCCAAATGGACCCCCTCCCTCGCGACAGCTGCGGGCTTCGCTGATGCCAAGTTATGGGTCAGCGGGCACGACAAGGCCAAAGAAAGAATTCTAGATATTATTTGTTGTTCTTCTTCTTCTTCTAGATCATTCATCTGTTCTTCAGCGAGAGCCGTCCTCTTGGGAAGTGGGGCACCAGCTATCTTTCCGTCTTCCTGGCATGCGATGTCCCACGGGAATATTGAGGGCAACCTCGAGGGAAATTCTTGCATCAAATGTAATCATACGAATGACTCCTAGTACACAGATTTTTCGATCCCATAAACCATTTATTTGTTGTAAAATCTATCTATGTTTCTTATTTAAAATTTTTTTTTTTTTACGAATCGTATATGCTGCATTATGTATATTTTATTTCTTAAACAAACGAGTACCGAAGAGTTGCATGTCAGTCACGAAAGAGGAGCTCCGCGGAAATAGACATGATGCGGCTTTTTTTTCTCAAAAATTTAACAAAATAATAGACTAATATATACCTACATAAATAAGGGCTAATAAAAAAATTTAAAAAATTTATTATTTTTATGTAAAAAATTATATATAATTATAATTGTAATTAAATAAAAATTATTTCTCTCTAAATTTAATTCCCTCAGTGTGGTGTAATCCTTTTTTATGTATTTTTTTATTTTTTTTTGTATTTAAAATATGATAGAGACCTGGAAGGTCTATGAATAACATTTTACATAATAGTTCGATATAATAATATAATAATAATGACACAAAGTCATTTGTTATATTTGGCTGAATTTTAGCATTTTTGTAACTTCTATTTAAAATTATTAGTAGTCCATGTTTGGTCTGTTTTGATAGGTCGTTGTTTAATTTTAATCCGTTACAAATTAGTCTTGATCATCCCGTTTTTGTTTTGGCTTGAGATATGTGATAGCTTTGAGCCGTTCTAGTGCACTTTTGATGATTTTCGTGAATTTTGTGTAATTTAATGTCTTCGTCTTGTATTTCGCTATTTGCTTGCTTGTGAATATTTTATTTTTTCAATTTTTGTAATACTATCAACGTTTGATTACTGTGTTACGCGGTAAACCGTTTTAGTTGATATCAGGAAATTCAAATTGTAGACCATTTTCAGTATTTTATTTTATTGTTGGGGTCTGTTCAAGTTCGTCATGTTTCCGGTTCCCCAGGAATTAATATATTATATACCCTATTCTACTCTTAACGTTTGCCTCGTACATCAGAATTTTTATGGTTTTCGGTGTGATTTCGTATAATTTGTGGAATAGGCTAGTCAGTTTACTCAGTTACTTTATAGAATCAATTAATTTATTTATAGTTAATAAGTTTCACTTGTCTGTCAGCGAGGAATCTTGTAATTAACATTTGACCCACTTTCTGACCGACAATCGCTCTAAAATTCAGCAGAGAGACTTTATTCCTGTTGACAATAAAACAATCATTAATTAATTTTACAAAATCTGTTATTTAATACATGTACAAAATTTTAAATAATCTAGACGACAGCACACTGATTTGCAATAGGTATATAGATTCATAAAATACCAGATCATTTAGGCTATTGTTCGGAAATTCCCCCGAAATTCAGGGACGATGTGTATTTTTTCTAACACTTTCTCTTAAATTTTGGGTCACATCTTTTTAAATGATCACTCCAGACAGTGACAGGTTAAAAAAGCCTGTACTGCCCAGAAAAGACTCCCATACATATTTTCCCATATAGACAGTTTCGTATCTGGGACACATCTTTAATTTATCTTAATTAATGGTGACCCTGTTATTGCGTTCTAAAAAATTTGAACTTAAAAAAAATATTACGTTATCTACCTTCCAGAGAATTATTGTAAGTCCTGCAAAATCAGAAATACGTTCGCTTAAAGGATCAACGCGTCACTTAATTATAACCAGGAACACACGTCTTAATAAAGTCAATGCAAATTTAGTCATTCGTTAATATATTTGATCCTCAAGGATTATTCTGAATTAAATGTGTTTGGTTGAGGATAATACGTAATATTAATTGCTTTCAAACGAATAACTTTAGGGAAAGCATCTGATCAAAGGATGTAACCAGCACCGAAGGTTCGAACAAGGACAAAAGGAAGAAACGGTTTGGATAGTTCAGAACAAAACATTTTGGATTTCCGTTGAGCTGTAGTCATCCTATCATATCATACTATCCGCAATCAGTGAATATACTGAAAGTGGAATGAATATTTCTAACTAATTTAAAAATATATAGCCCCATGAAATTTCGTCACCCGACATGTCACTAAAAAACTCTGGAAGATCTTCTGGTCTGTGTCTTCTGGAGTATTATTCCGTGTTTTTACGAACTTTTTGGCCGACATCGGCCCCGATGATGGACCTTACAATGGGATCCGAAACATCAGCCAGAAAGGTCGTAAAAACACGGCGTAATACCCTAGAAGACACAAACCAGAAGATTCCGAGTGGCCGTGAAAACCTAAGAACATGTTAGAATATGAAATCTAGAGGTAATAATATAAACTTGACATCGTTGAAACGGGATACTTGGACAGAAATGCGTACTAATGCCTCTATTGGGATACAACTCAGGATTCGATCTGAGATCATTAATACCTTAATTTGCCTCGATTCGTGTAAAACTGAAAGCGGTGCTTATGAAGCAGAAATTTAATGGAATTGTTATGGAATTTTTTTTAATATCATTTAATATCAATACGATTTGGAAAAAAGATCTCAAACACAAAAATACACCCAGTTAAATGTAATGACTGTAGGTACATAAGAACATAAGCCCTTTGCATGAGGGCGGGGCTTTTTTGCTGACTTTTACATGTTTGGGTACAGTAAAAACAGTCATTGTACTTCCGTGTTACTATTATTACAATAATCACCCATCTAACCAGAGGAATCCATCATGGATTATCAAGAGATAAGACTAGGATCGACGCAGTCAAAAGCATTTAGAACCGATAAATATATTTTTTTGTATAATAATAATATTACCTTTTCTTTATCAGACAAACAGAATCAGGGAAAATCGCATATCAGTCATGGCGGAGAGGTTCCAGAAGAATAAATGAGTAGCGACCATTTTTTTTTTCAAAAATTTTACCGTAAATTAATAATTTAATATCGAACTAATGAGAATTAAAGCTTCAGTAATATTTGTACTAAAGATTATTGATAGACCGTGCCGCTTTGAATAGATAAAGAGAAATAAATATCATCATCATTGAAGTCGGTCCCTCATGACTGGAAAATCGTGATCTTCATGATCTCCCACCTTTTTGACCATTCTCCTTCATGTTTCCAGATCTCAGCATTATCACCAGAGAAATGCCTCTAGCTTTTCCACTTGGTGAACGACAAGAGGGGAACCTTCTTTTTTATCCTTAACCCTTGACATGATTCATCACAATAAGCTTTTGCAGGACATCTTTTTTAGTAAAATGTCACAAAAATCGAAGGATTTGTCCCAGACAAGTGAAACAATGAAAATTCCAATAATTCAGTATCTTGGAGATGTAATAAGACGTCTGGAGAAGTATCAGATCTTGTAAATTATGATGCAGGAAGAGACTGCTGATTGGGCCCTTGAAGAAGGAAAATATCATGGCTGAAGTACTTGATTCAGTAATTTTACCAGTCTACTGAAAACCTTTTCTGGAACGGAAAATGAAGTACAAAAAAATGAAGGAGATTTTTAATGCTGAAGGCGGGCGTTCTAGTTACTCAAGCTGAACATGCCTAGTAAATGTTCAAAATGGAATATAAATTAATTATCAAACAGAATGTAACACAGTACCTAACTGTCCAAAATATAAATTAACCAAAAGTGATTACATTTTCCGCAACCACAAAACGTCTTAAATATCGACAGCGACAAAAAGCTTTGTTCGGCGAGTGTTTTCTAATATTATCGAAAGTTCTCCACGGCTCTCGAACAAAACACATGGCAGGATATTGATTCGCCTCTTAAAAATAAGGGAAAGAACCCAATTAGTGCGGAACCGAACCACGGGTAGATTAAAAGGATTCCGATAAAATGGAAACGTTAGGGCACGACTCGCCGCAGAATCCGCAAGCAACCCTGAGGTGATCGCGATTCTGTTGTTGATGCCAATCAAGGTTGACATCGCCATTATTTTATATTTGCGAGAATATTAAAATACACTATTATTTAATACCTTAATTACAAGACCGTTCAATTTTGTTGAGGACAATTAAATACAAGGGCGTGTTTATAATTGGGTCGTATTTTATACTTTGAGGGCCATTTTACTTTTTTACAAACTTTAACCCTTTTTACATTAAACAATATTCTACACATATTTACACTTGGACTTTTGACTCACTCAACCTATCACTAACATTGCACTTGATACTTTGTAGATACATAATTATTACCTTATGAAATCAAATATTATTGACGAATTCAAAAAATATTATAATTGTGTTCTACAACGCCACTCTGGGACAGGCGTAGCCTAGTAGAGTGGCATAATCCACAAATCTAACAAAAAAAAATTGTCTAATCTTATCTTATATTTTTATTGTTAAATTATTATTAAGTACCTATGTATTGTAAACAAGGATTTTTTAAAATAAAAAAAAAATATATTTGAAAACAGTTTTCGGCCTCGTTGACTTTAAGTAATTGTAGAAAAATATTCTCTTGTCGTCCGATAAATCGTAAAAATTTCAAGTAATTCTGATCATTGCTTTGTCTATGGCAGTCTTCCAAAGTTGTCAGCTGACATTCTATGCTATTTTCTCAAAAAGCAATGTTGAAATGTCAGATCTTTATCTCAATCTTAACAGGTATGTATAATATTGTATTGCCGCCAATTTCGATGTTTTAAGTTTGACATGTTTAAAATTAATGAATTCAGTCAATCAGAAAGCTCTAACGCGTAAACAAACCTTAAGTTATTCACAATTACGAACAATGAGCTTTCTAATTGATTGAATTCATTAATTTCAAACCTATCAAACATAAAACGTCAAAAAAACGGCGTCACAATGTTAAACAATAACTGTCAAGATACAGGAAATAGCAATATGGCTTAGTTCAGAATACGAATAAATGACCATCAAAAATGGAGAAAACTGAGTTCCACGAAGTTATAAAATTCCTTCATCTGAAAGACAAAAAGACTCAGTAAATAACATATGATTAAAATTATGTATACAGTAAAGTATTTCCTTCATTTACAACCGTCCAACAAAGGATGGCCGAGTACAAACGTGGTCGTACGAGCATTGAGACGAGGAAGGTTCCGGGCGCCCGAAAACCAATATACTGACGAAATGGTCGATTTAGTGCATCAAATTGTGATTAAAGATCATCGATTGACTGTTGTGCGCATTGCTAAGGCTTATAGGATATTATCTCAATGGATGCAAAATATTTTGTATCAATGGGTGCCGCGCTTTTTGACGATCGACCAAAAGCGCATACGGATGGACATCTCGCGCGATTGTATTTTAACCTGTATCAAAAAAATCCAGCGGAATTTCTGCGGCAACTGATAATGGTCGATAAAACGTAGGTATATCACCATATCTCTGAGACCAACAGTAAATAAAATCAATCCAAAAAAAAAAGAATTAAATATTTCCAAGGTATCTTTGAAATAAAATATTATTTATATTATAAATTAAATAAATTTTAAAAATTGGATTGCGGTGGAGGAACCAACTCCGAAAAAGGAAAAGGCAAGGAAAGGCTGCTCTCTTGTTGTCTTGGAATAATTTTTATTGATTACCTTACTAAGAGTAAAACAATCAATTGACAGTGCTAGGCTGCATTGCTGCATAAATTTGAGGCCACAATTAAAAAAAAAACGTCCGCATTTGGCCAAGAAAAAAATCTGCGTCACCAGGCTAACGCTCGGGCTCGTACGTGCATGGTCGCAATACGAAATCGAATGAATTTAAATTTTAATTGATTCCGCACCCACCCTATTCGCCAGATCTGGCTCCCAGCGCCTTTTCTTGTTTCGTAATTTGAAAAAATATCTCAGGTGAAAAAATATATGTCAAATGCTGATGTGGAAAATGCTTTAAACCATTATCTTTCAAGTTAAGACAATAATTTTTTTCTAATGTTTAAAAGAATGTAAGAAAAGTTGAACCAAATATATCGAGTAACAGGGAGAGTAGGTACGTTACGAAATATATTCTTTTCCCTTCGAAATGTATGTTTTTCTTAAAAAGGCCGGAAACTTTTCAAATAGCCCTCGTAGTTCTACTACCTTGCCGAAATGTGTATATGTATTTCGTTTTTCCTTATAAATAGTTTTTCAATAAGAATGATATGCAAAAACTTCTCTTGGCTCTTCTGTGGATTATTTTCACACCATAAACGACTGTTTTGCTTGTTGACAAAGTCACCTAACCAAAAATTTTCTTCATCCGAAAATATTATTTTATTTTTTTAGCAAAATTACGATCAACTTTTTGTTGAACAAGAACCCAAACAGAAAACTCGCAAAAGTTTTATTGAAGAAAAAGTATACCGGTTTTTTTGGGTTTACACAGGAGTCATAGCAGATTTTTATGAATGTCGAAACAAAATGTAACATCTTCTTCAAAAACCGCAAAATAATTTTGTGGCGACATTATTAATATAAATAATTAATAAAAATGAAATAATAATGTAAAAAAATTTCAATTTATACGATTCAGCTAAAAGAAAATTTTTAATATAAGTGCATTAAAACAACCGCCAACTTTTACATAAATTCCAAGAAGCTCCCACATTGATTATGTGTGTTTCTTATCTATGAATTGTATAAACTAATGTGTTCTATGGATAGAACCGCTCGAATGTCAAAATGTATGGTAAAATTTGTGAAACCTTAAAGTGCAATAACTTTTTTAATACTAGGAAATCAATTCTATTTATTTTGTTATCAGGTATTCGGAAAAGATTGGCGTTGGATCATTTAATTCATAATATTGAACATATAAAATAAATGAGTTCATTATACATTGCGTGCCCGAAAACAGAAAAAAGTATTAATTTATTAATTTGGATTGTTTCATTAATTAGATATCTAACTAATTTAGATGAACCAAAGTCACATAAAAAAATCTGAAAATGAACATTTAACCTTTGACACTCAATACCTGAGTTTGATCTAGATGTCAGATGATAATTTGTCGTACCAAGGGGATGCGATTTCATAAATAATAAGTTACTCATGGTTGACTAATTTTCCTTCTGGTTACCTTTGAAGCACAGGTTATTGTGTGTTCAAATGTCATTTTAGTTTATATTTAACTGGAATGTTCTTAGGTTTTCACGGCCACTCAGAATCTTCAAGTTTGTGTTTACTGGGGTATTATGCCGTGTTGTTACGACCTTTCGGGCCGACGTTTCGGATCCCATTGCAGGGTCCATCATCAGGGCTGATGTGTTGTCTTGAATGTTGGTGTTGTGGTTAAGTATCGGCTTGCAATACCGTGCCGAAGTCATGATGTGTTTGTATTGTGTTGTATGTATGATTCATCTGTTGTCTGATCACTATCTCTGCGGAGTCTGCGACGAGAATGACTTTGAAGCGCCGGATACCAAGATGTTTTTAATTTGAGACCATCATCTCTATTAATGTTTATCGGATGCTTGTAGATTTCTAGTGCTTCCTTGATAAGACGCGCATGGTGACTCTTAGGCTTTCCAAGGATTTTCGGTTCGAATGCAAAATGATGGCCGGTATCCAGAAAATGCTCAGCCAGTGCTGATTTTTCTGGATGACCGAGTTTGCATGCCCGTTTGTGCTCGTTGACCCTTTTGGAAATGGTACGCGCCGTTTGCCCCACGTATACTTTATCGCAGTCTTGATTTTTTGAATGATTTCGGCACGGTATTGCAAGCCGATACTTAACCACAACACCAACATTCAAGACAACACATCAGCCCTGATGATGGACCCTGCAATGGGATCCGAAACGTCGGCCCGAAAGGTCGTAACAACACGGCATAATACCCCAGTAAACACAAACTTGAAGATATATTTAACTGATTCAACAACGTAACTAGAAAGTTTATCATCAAACTAATGACAACCTCCGACATTAGACTTACGCGTCACACTAAATTATTGACACCTGTATGAGATGTGATTTATTGTGCTCAGTGACGACGAGACAAAATATTTTCTCGCTACGGGAGGGAAAGTCTAACTAGTATGGAGTCAAATAAATATTTTTGTGAATAATTTGCTGTGCTTCACTTCGTTATAAAAATAAATTAAAATCAGCTTTATGGAATGGTTGATACATACATTTTCTTTAAGCGAACACTTCATTAAAATCAGCTTACTATACGGAGTGCATTAATTTAAAATATATTTTTATTTCAATTTTGTATAGTTATTTATCAACACTATAGTTTCGAGAAAAACAGTTCCTCTCACAACTTAAGACGCATTTTTTTAGACAATCCTATAAAAACCTAGCTAAAGTTTTCCACTCCTACTGTGCACTCCTCGAAAACACCTAATTCTATCAGGCACTCCCAACTATAGTATTAAACTTTAATTCCATTTCCTGAATGCCACCTAGTGAATAAGTAATAGTTAATAAGTTTTTAGCAGTAAGTTGTTTTGTAAGGTAATTTTCTGTGTAAAGCGCCCTTGAGATCGCGAAAACGGCGCTATATACATTATCCAAATATTATTATTATTATACCCGACGATGGATTGGACTGCTCCTCTTGAAACTATAGTAGTGATAAATAACTCAAATATTGTGTGTGGTACATAGTTTTCATTAAAAAATATATTAAAATTTTGTACCATGAAAAGTCTGCCACATCATTTAATGGCATTATGGAGTGCATTAAAAAAATTCGTCATACTTTAAACGCTCATACCCCAGAAATTATACAACGCTGAAGGAAGGTAATAGTGTTAAGGGATTAAAATCAAATGAAGATTTTTTTAAGATTATTAACCATGTCTGCTCTCCTTCGTGACCCACTAATTTGGGTCACAGTTAATTTTTAATTTTAAGTCCTGTCGGGATGAAATATATTAGTGTTAAACGATTGAGAGCGTATCATAAAGAAAAATTGTAAAATACATACATTAAGTTTGTGAGGCTTAAAGAGTGGAATTTTAAATTTTAGAAAATTGATACGACATTTAAGAGTTCTAATTTACGCAGGAGTCTACCTGTAAGACATTGCATACTGTCTCTGTTACACTCTGTTTATTTCAATTCTGCCGAACTGCGAAATTTTCATAAACGTCTTGAAACAGAAAGGCAATTCAAAAGAGAGTGAATTAAATTACAGCTTGATTGAATTGCAATTTTCTCAGAACATCGTCTAGCGTCGAGTCGAGTGCCTGTACCGTGCCCTAAATAATAAAAATTGTTTCGCTTTATACATTCGTGAAAAAAAAAACAATATAAATTATTCCGGTTGATAAATGATACGAGAATCGCGCGCCGGCCACTTAATGAAAATGCCATTCAACCCTCGCGGGCCCGGCCGGGACTTTAGGGCGAAACGTGGTTTTCCGATGGGGAAGAAATACGTCTGACCGAAAGTGTTATTTAGACGTATGGGGGGATTTTCCTTCCTTTTTTGCGCGAAGGCACATTTCAAATCGGCCGCACGGACCAGAGCCAACATCCGATAATGGAAGCGGGATTGTAAAAGAAATTATGCGGATAATTTTTTGCACAATCTTGATTCTTGATAGAGATTATTTTTAAGTAAGTGTTAACATATTGTAAAGAAATGGTAAGCATAAAGAAATGCGTACTCTCCGAATCCATTGTAATATTTCACTTTGGAACAATACTATAAAAGGCTCTAAAATAGCCTACAGCATTCTGAATTATCTACAAAAGTCTGGAGACGCCTGGAGCAGTCTAGAAGTGACGGGAATCTTCTCAGTACTAGAAGGAAAAATAATCTTCTCCAGACTTCGAAAGACCAGTGTATTGCGTATCTAAAGCAACACCGCGCTACACAATTGAGTTTGTTTTGACGTTTATAACGGTGGAATTTCAGGGAGACAGATATTCTTGAGTCGACAGGATTAATCATTTAATTTCTTAGTAGGTGCCACAAATCTCCGATAACCTGGTCTATGTAGCTTGATCTCGGGCGGCCTCTACGATCATTGCCTTCAATATTTCCCTCGACGATGACAAAAACAGGGCCTGGCTGCCTTATGTTTTGTCCAATCCAATTCGCTCGTTGTTGGGCGATCTGTTCAGGAGCCGCCTCTTTTCGCCCACCCTGCTCAACACCTCATTTTGGATATATTATGATCAATGGATCCTCGCCATGCGCCTGTAGCACCACATCTCAAAGGCTGCTAGCCTTCCGGACATGCTCTGGCCGATGGTCCATGTATCGCTGCCATACAACAGCACACAATTTTAACCAAATTCTTCCTAACCTTTATATCAATGTTAGGAGGTTCAAAGATCTTGAATTTTTTGTTGAAAGCGACTCTTGCTAGTGTTCATGAATATGAAATAAAAAAATACTTGCTCCAGAATATTTGCTTACAAAGATATTTATTGAAACTCAGATTTTCATTTTCATGATTTTCTCACTAGCAAAATCGTATCATAAAATAATTTTCCTATTTCTCCAATTTTATATATAGAAAAAATATAATCTTTAACATTTGAGTTAATTTATTATATAAAACGAGTTCATATTTTGCAATGCCAATCGTCGGTGTAGTGGAATAGTTTCCTCAAAAGTTCTATCCAGTTTTACTATTCGAAGAGTTATAGTGGCCGCAGACTGAAATACGGAAAAGGCCAGCTATTAATATGGGTGTGGAAACAACCCCACATATGAGCATCAAAAAGAAATCCATTAGTATTTGAACGTTTTATAAGGAGCCATCAATCTACCATTAAGTATCTACCTAATCGAAAACCGAAATTTATTAACAAAAAATATAATATCGCCTTAGGGATTCGGATCAACTGCCCAACTACCGATTGCCTAACAGCCAACGAGCCAACTTCCCAATAGCTCAACTCCCGACAAATAATATTTATTTTTTAAGATTTGTATGTATATGTTTTTTCAAAAATGTGCAAAAATGATAAAAAAACATCAAATTTATTAATTGGAATCTGTACTTGAAGATTTTTTTTCAAGTGGGTGGTAACCTTGAGATATTTTATTCCACAATATTCCCAAAAATTGTTTTGAATATTCTAATATGATTAAATATACATAACTATTTAAAAAAATACGTTTACGAATTTAAATAGCATTTTAAAACAAAACTTTATGTTAAAGTAAACATTATTATCGGAATATTAGAAATGCCCATATCAAAACCATTGTTCCGAATAAAAATGGTGCTTATGAAGTCTTATAAACATAATTAGAATGTAATTTAATGTTTCGGCATTAACTTTGTAGAAATCCATTATGAACAAATAATGAAATAAAACAATGAACTTTGTTTTTTTTCACTTATATTTGAGCACTTGTTTCACTACATGTTTCGGAAACGTCCTTTCCTGCATCAGGTGAATTAAGAATTAAGTCTTAATTCACCTGTGAAACAAGTGCTCAAATATAAGTGGAAAAAAACAGAGTTCATTGTTTTATTTCATTATTTGTTCATAATTAGTATGAGCTCATGCTTCTATTTTAAAATAATGAAATTCGAGAAATAATAACCGCTAATAAATACTCCTTTAATGTGCTGCATAATCGCTAATTTTATAAATTAAATTTTGATTTCAAATTACTTCTTTAAACAATAGGTTCAATAAAATACATCAGAATATTCAAAACAATTTCTAGGTATGGTATGAAATGAAATTTCTCAAAATTTTATTTTAAATTGATCTATTTGCTGGTTTTAACATTTGAAGAATTTATTCACGTTTTTTTAAATGTATGTTATTATAATTTAAATATTAAATATTCCAGCAATAGTCTGAGGGTAGTTCGCTTGTCGGGTAATTGGCTGTCGAGCAATTGTCCGGCATCCTAACTAAAGATATCTTGATGATCTTATTATTACTCTTATTATTAGTTTTCCCACTCATAAAAAAATACTAAGGGTGCATGAAGGTGAATTAAACTAATATGATTTATTCCAGAGAGAATAATGGATGGGGTGCAATTTGATTGACAGTATTTAAGACAGATGTTATTAACAAATATAGACCTAAAATCAAAACTGCCGAAATGAGTAACCTTAGGGGAGAATGGGGGTGATATTATAAGTTATAGTGATGTGTGATGACAAACGGGAGACCCACGAAAAGGGGGCACTATTTTGTGATTTCTAATGAGAAAAGTACTGAATTTCATTTAAATTTCAATTGAATGTTCTACATTAACATACTTTTTCATAACCTTTCATTTTATACATATTTTAATTAAAAATAATTTTATGTTGTATGTTACAAATAGAGAGAATTGTAAGAAGTGACGCATCGAGCGGCGTCGGTGTACCGCACTCTGGCGGCGCCCGGCAAACTTCACGGTGTTAGTTCGGTTTCATAAACACAGATGGCGTTCTGCATCCAGACACTTTTTCATGAACTTGTATTAAAATTGACAACTTAAATTTTTTAAATTCTTTACTCGTACATATATGCAAAGAAAATACTCACTATTTTTAATTATTCCTTATATTATCGTTTAATTTTATTAACCATTGCCACAGGGTACCGCAGAATTTCGCCAAAGTGCTTTCTATTTCGGAAAGTTTGGAACTCTCAGTGAGTTGCGATTTATTAAGGGCTAGAAGCAATGAAGAATTTTAAATATTCAAATGCAAATTCAGGAAACGTTGGGGTTTCTTTGATGTTTTCAATATTTCAAAAGTTGTTTGGTACCAAAAAGGTTGGTAATCAAAAGTTTTAAATCGTTTTATCAAATACGGCAAAGGACGTCAGTTAATTATGGTTAAGACGGTATTTATTTGTTTATTTGTGTGTACGTATGATGCATGGTTCTATTGAAAAAATAGTTAAAAATAAAGAAAAATCCTTAAAGTTCATAATAAAGGAGTCAATATAACAATTACAAAATCAATATACATTTTAAAATATTTAACGACACAAACTGAATTCCTTTTGCCTGCGTCGTGTGACTCTTTTGATGGAAAATTAATAAAAAAGGCCTATTTTAGAGGTAATGAGAAGCTCGTAGTAAATTATAGATTCTTCTGACATGCGTTTTACTATGAAATGGAAAGTCGTAGAATTCTCTAGAGAGATAACGCGATCACGAATGAATGACCCCGGACTGTGAGCGCAACAGTCTGCGGTTTCAGTTGACTGAGCGCCATCGCGTGATACCGTTGTTTATTTTCAGCACTCAATAAGCACATAGTCTTGCTACAATATTTTCACAAGATGTTTAAAACCGGAAGAGGTTTGCGCGCTGTCATACTGACAACAACACGATCAATTTCTCTCGAACATTCCATAACATTCTGGGACACCGTGTGTAACGTAACTACCTGTACACCTAAGCTAAATACCTAACTATAAAGTTTAATAATGTAAGTTTTACGAAAAGCCCAAAGCTTGAGACTTTAAGCTACCGAATTGAGCTTTATTACAGCTTTTGGGACTTTTAAGCACACACTTTATGCTTTAAGCTACTAGATGAAAACTTAAGTTGAACTTAGAACTTCGGAAGTATATTTACATGAAAGCTAATATTTTATTTATTTTTTTTTATTTTTTATTTTTTATATTTTCAAAATTGGCCAGTCGTGATCTATCTAGTGGTTAGGAAAATTCCCCCTCCGTTATGTCCGTAGCTATCCAAAATTCTTTTGATATGTGGTGAGAATCGTATTCTTACTAACGCGACTAGACTAATATAGAACGAATTCTTACCTAACTATGGAAATAACAAACGCACGTAACTAATCCGTACTCGTCCTTCTAGAAACCGCTCTAGAATTCTACAGTTTCGCCTATATGAGAGATAGCCGATATCGTCCACGTCCGGAGTTGGCCTAAAGCCAATTATATGCGGCGTAGCCTAGGAATAAACGCTAGTAGCAAAACTCCCTTACATTGAACCGCCATAACTATAATACCATCGGGGTTAAAATACTGTAATATAAAACAATACAATCGTTGCCAAGTTAACGGCATACGCTAAAGATTCCGCCCGCATTGATTATCAACATCTCATAATAGCAGCTTAGAACAGTGTCAGCACAACCACATGCGGCACCCATTTATGACAGATTTACAAGATATAATAGCATACGTTATATTCAAAACACAAGTAAGAAACCTACCGATAGCGCGTCTCACGTTGTCCAATCTGCTCAATCTGTTCATAGTACATAGTAGGGGAAGACAAACATATATATATTCACAACAACTAGGCGCAACAGAGGCTCAGGGCAAGCTTTGTCTGACATTATCGCAGCCCGAGATTCTAAGGGAATGGAAGATACAGATTTGTAAGTGAAATTTAAGAAGTGTCTAACCACTTCTGTTCAAACGTGGATTTTAGATGCCCCCCCCCCCTGTAGGGGGGAGGGGGATGCGGCCCCAGAGCATCGCCGCATCCGGTGGTTAACTCCTGTTTAGACATAACCTCCCACACTAAGCTGCAGACCAAGATCAAGCCGAGACTCTATTGCTCCTGCTGGAATCCCCCGAAGTCCTCGCTTCCCGGCGACAAACATATCAGGAAGAAATCCCGCGTCTGATATTAAGGTTTGTATATTATCCCGCGGGGCAGTCAAATTGACTGGTGTATTATGATGAGGATCCCACGTTGCGGCTACATGAGCCGGATTATTATGATGTTTACTGCTGATTAAAGGGCTGAATGAACTAACTGGGTGACTGGAAAAGACTCTCCCTTGAGCGCGTCAGTCAGAGCCATGTTAGCATCGCCAAATATAGTTGATGTGATTGATCCCACGGTGTAGTCTTATTGACTAGAGATATTAAATGATGGTAAAACAGCATGATTAATACAGTTGATTGTGTAAGTTCCTGATATGTTTCTCGCTGGCCGGGAAAGGAGAACCCCGAAGGTCTCTGTATACAGCAAGTTAGAAAAGGTGGTGACTGATGAGAATGATGGTGTTAGTAATGCCATCGCGCGCCTGAATGCGGTCCCGATCATAAAAATTGATTGTTAAACTGCTAACAGATCTCGTTCATTAAAGCGGCCCCGAGCATAAGTATTGACTGTCGAACTGCTACCTGCATCTTATAATTTCTCGTTCATGAGGAACGTCCTATCTCGTCCTTGAGTACGGAGTTATTACATTCACATACATTCATAACCAGAGCCCGAGCTCGTCGAGCCAAGGGGAGTGAAAGAACGTAGGGGCTTCTCATAGTTGCTCGTCCATGCGGAACGCCCTGTCTCGTACGTTGATGAGGTCCCGAACGAAGGTTTCGATTGAGGTACGGCTACCTGAGTCTTTTAGCTGACATTCATGAACATTCATATCCGGAATTCGAGCTCGTCGGGCCAAGGGGAGTGAAAGAACGTAGGGGCTTCTTCCCTCCGGCTGTGTTTGAGGCACGACGCTCTGGTCCGATTCGAAATGCTTCACCTTTGCTTGACTGAACACATTTTAACTGTGTGGAGGCTTTGCGCAATTCTACTTAGACCCACCCAGAGTGTCTCCGCAGTCCCGTTCATCCCCTGGACCGAGAACACGCACCCCGTCATTTGATCCCAGTTACATACAACTATCTGTATCGCGAGTGTATCTCTTTCTTCAATCCCCTTCATTTGCTTCTCATAGTTGCTCGTCCATGCGGAACGCCCTGTCTCGTACGTTGATGAGGTCCCGAACGAAGGTTTCGATTGAGGTACGGCTACCTGAGTCTTTTAGCTGACATTCATGAACATTCATATCCGGAATTCGAGCTCGTCGGGCCAAGGGAGTGAAAGAACGTAGGGGCTTCTTCCCTCCGGCTGTGTTTGAGGCACGACGCTCTGGTCCGATTCGAAATGCTTCACCTTTGCTTGACTGAACACATTTTAACTGTGTGGAGGCTTTGCGCAATTCTACTTAGACCCACCCAGAGTGTCTCCGCAGTCCCGTTCATCCCCTGGACCGAGAACACGCACCCCGTCATTTGATCCCAGTTACATACAACTACCTGTATCGCGAGTGTATCTCATTCTTCAATCCCCTTCACTATTCCATTTATACAACAATCACGTGACTAACCTCGAGAGTCTAGCACCGGTAATAAGATCTCATTATGCTACGTTGGAAGTTAACATTGCATAACCGGACGGAATGCCTATTTCCCGCGATCATATTCAATTTGTAAAACGCAATAATATGTATTTATATATGTTAGTAAAACGTTTGAAATGCAGAATGCACGTATGATGACCTCGCTTCTATCCTAAAGATAATTAAGATATAATCCCGACGTTACGTCCCGACATCAGTACTAATTTGTTTCCGCGTCCGTTACCGTCGGCTCTGAACCCACGTAATGAAATGAATAGTGACCATGTGACAATGACAAATTATTTAGCACGAACATTCCATTTGATACACATAAGAAAATAAAGAATAAATAATATTAATGGTTCTTATCTTATTTCTGTAGTTGGTCTGCTTCTGAGATGGCATCCTGATCCGAAGTCATATAACTCTCCAAAATTGAGCAATTACCAGCGCCTGTGTAGCCCTTCATTTCCCTTGTATATATATTTTAATATCAGCGCCTGTAAAACTGTATTAGATCCTAGAAACAAGAAAACTATTCCCTCTACGCCGAGCACATACAGAACATAAACCCCTTCAATCTAGTTCATCCACGGTTATGCAAAAAGGCGAAAGAATAGTAATAGTAAAAGGTCCTTAACTGACAGAAGTTGAAGTTCTCTGCAAACTGCCCATATCTTCTAGTGGCGCCTGTGTATTCCAATAACAACTTTCCAGTCATGTATTTAACATAACGTCCTCCTTGTGTGTATGTGTGCTGCAATATCTGTCATCCAGTTAGTGATTCCCAAAATAGTGTTTTCCTTGTATATATATATATATATATCAATATCAGCACCTGTAAAACTGTATTAGATCCTAGAAACAAGAAAACTATTCCCTCTACGCCGAGCACATACAGAACATAAGCCCTTTCAAACTAGTTCATCTACGCCGTATAGTGATATCACAAGCAGACATAAACAATACAATTACAAGTATGCTTGCGTTCTCCCCCACCTTGGTGGAAATATTCGCATTCGTATTCACCGAATAGTAAGCCTGATATTCGTATTCGTGAAGGTAGTATTCGTTGCATCAAGGTTATTATATTTACAAATATGTTCAGGTTCCCCCACCTTGGTGGAAATATTCGCATTCGTATTCACCGAATAGTAGGCCTGATATTCGTATTCATGAAGGTAGTATTCGTTGCATCAAGGTTATTATATTTACAAGTATGTTCAAGTTCCCCCACCTTGGTGGAAATATTCGCATTCGTATTCACCGAATAGTAGGCCTGATATTCGTATTCGTGAAGGTAGTATTCGTTGCATCAAGGTTATTATATTTACAAGTATGTTCAAGTTCCCCCACCTTGGTGGAAATATTCGCATTCGTATTCACCGAATAGTAGGCCTGATATTCGTATTCATGAAAGTAGTATTCGTTGCATCACTCTCAATAATAAAATCATATAGATAAATAATTACGGTAACTCATAAAAATATGATATTACTTATATTAAACGAACAAAGCAAAACAATCTGTCATATAAGTAAATAACGTGATCACGGAAGACCGAAGGTTAACTACCCCTGAACAAACCGCGATCTGCCCACAATAATGGAAAATGTTGTAGAAAGCATTTCAAATATCTAATATTGAATGAATAAAACAATGTCATATGAATAACTATCGCAATTACGGAAGGCCGAAGGTTAACCACCCCTGAACACACCGCGAACTGCCCACAATAGTGAAAAATGTTCTAGAAAACATTTCAAATATCTAATATTGAATGAATTAAACAATGTCATATGAAAACTATCACGGCTACGGAAGACCGAAGGTTGATCTGATCTAACCGTAAACGACCCACAATAATGGAATATGTTGTAAAAAAAAACATTTCAAATATCTAATATTGAATGAATAAAACAATGTCATATGAATAACTATCGCAATTAAGGAATATATACAATTCGAAACACGTCTTTATAAGAACTTGATAGGAACAAATCGTGTTTTCAACGATTGCCTAATGATACGCAATACAAACATGTAACGAGTTCAAATAAACCACACATTCATGTTTTAATAAAATAAATATAAAATCCGGATGCATTTTTAAAATATATTGTTTGTAGGAAATTCCTCGTACGATTTGAACCTATATCACGCTTACAATCGTGATATCAAAACACATAATTAAATTCCGAATTATCCCCAAAATACGTAACAAAACAATCCACAACATGTATCTTGTTCAAATAAACCACATAAATACTCCGATCCCAATTATTTCCAAACAATACAAATCATATAGAAATCCGTGTATTCAATCGCCAGCATAGATAACAAAGCATTCGTTAGCATAAGAATACATCCGCCCTGAAGAACCTCTCGCACATTCCGAACCTCGCGACATTGAATATACATAATTATACTGAATTTTAAAACCCACGAACAAACACGAAACACCCTTCGTCAGTAAAGTATTCCATTTTAAAGCCTTTATATCTTTGGTAATATATGAATATCAAATTTAAGTGATTTTTCATATGAACAGCGACAGAATTATATATTTCATAAGCGTTATGCAATAATTTGAATAACTATCACAGTCGCCATATTACGATTTCTTGTATATTGAATCTGAAGCGCGTATAGTAATAATTATCCCTAGGCCCAAAATACGTAACAAAACAATCCACAACATGTATCAATAATTGTTACGATCCAGAAAGTTCTAAATTGAATACACGAAAAAGGCAATAGAAATAAATAATATTGAAAATGCTTAGCTGTTCACTGTTCCAATTCTCTTTGAATTATTATCAACCTCTGGCTTTTTCCTCGATCCAGCCAAATTATCTTCCTTACTGACTCTCCTCGACAAAGCCTCCGCCGACCTTCAAGCTGAAAACTCAAGTGCCGCTTTCTAATTTGTAACGCCTAAAAATAGTCCCTATCTCGCGCCATCTTTGATTCCAACTAGCGTGTAAAAGTCAAAGTCTAACTCTAAGGACGCGTTTCATTGGCAGATTCGTTACGCGGACAACCGCTTTTGATAGGCTCGCTTCGCCAAACTAAAATAACATAAAGCCTGCTTTACACGCCCGCGTGCAGAAATAATAAAGCTCGTCCGCACCTACTTATCCGGCAAATATTTAATTATAGAGTATTTAACGGTTTATGAAGCTTCTCTTTATTATAAACTTTAGCAGATAGATATTTTCGTATAATTTTTCAGCAATGTCTATTTGAATAGGCCAATATCGTTACACTACCTAGTTACACAATACACTTTTTACGGTTAGTTAATAATTAATTCTTTAAAATAAGTACCTAAATATTTATTTAAAAAAAATATATATATATATGTATTGAATCGAATCCAAATTTTTAAGTAGTCTTTGCATTTAAAGCTCACATAGTGGTTCTGTATCAAGATTTATTTCAGTGAGTTGAATGCTGAACAAGTATTTACGATATTTTATACATTTAATGTTTTAAAGTAGTAAAAGTTTTCGTAAATTCGACAAATTAAATCATTCTTGAGGTCTACTATTCACTCATTTATGTGCTGTCCTCTATAAAAGTTTGGCTAATTTACTCATCCAGTGTCTAAATATTAAATAAAAGTAATGGTTTTAAAAATTTTACGAGCGTATAAAAAATATGTCCCGTTTCTTAGAGTATTGAAGTAACAATCACCATTATCACTATCTTCTTATCCCGGGAATAGAGTCCATGAATGAAACATTTTCTATACATTTCAGATGTGAGATAATAATGTTAGTATTTTTATGACGATGTTAGCGCATGAAAACGCCGTTTAGTTTTGTTACATGCCGCTAGACGGCACTATTCGAGTAAAGCAAAATGGCGGAGTAGGTATCTGACGTTTGGGTGACGTAAAAATCTCAAACGATTGAGAGGAATTTTAAAGATTATCATTTTTCCGGGAAATGGTGCGGCGAATATTAGAAAAGTTATTTTTAAGTGAACACTATTTTCCTCTTTCAAATGTGCTATTTTATAGATTTACATATAAACAAAACGTAATTTAAAATAGGACTTATCTATAATATCGTTAAAAGGTAGATGCTTTAATTGTTTCATTTTTTTTACATGTTCTCGATAGTCTTCTCTAATTATTTTTTTCATATATTGCATATTCACCAAACTATTATCTTATATTTATTTTTATAAATATGATGCATTATATATTTAAAAAATATATGTTTTGTTTTATTATCCTTTTGCTTTATTCCTTGAAATAATTGCTTGATTTTTCATTACCGCCTTTATCGTATTAATTTACTAAAGCTGCGATATACGGATACTCAGGAACGTGGCATTGAGCTAGTCGAATGGCAATATCTTTCTTTAGATTTAAATATTTAACGTTGTTCTTTCTTCACATACAATTTTTTATTTTATGTAAAAAACATATGACTAATGTAATGTTCTTTCTCATATGTGTGGAAAAGAATCTTGATGCATTAATGCAGACATACAGACGTTAACAAAATAAAAAATAAATATATGGGAGATGAATAGTTAATTAAGTAATAAAGTGAAAACAAAGGTAGCTATTTGCAAAGCGCACCTGGTTATTTATAATATTTAATTTGCTATTAACACTTTTTCTTACTTCTAAAATTTCTTATTTATCCAACTGTAATCCTGTATTATATGTTTATACCTGAAATTTGTAAACCTTTACTTTTATCAAAATAATGATTTGTTTGAAACAAAATCTAAATTTTATTTTGTTGATGTCAATACTTCGATTTTTAATTTTTAGTATTCGTTATATCCTGATGAAGGGACTATTGGCCCCAAAAACATGTTGGTATTTCAATAAATTAGTAGTGTGTACAAAGTATATTCTCATTAATTGTGTCTTATTAATTGCATCACTCAATACAATTAAAAGTCTTTTATGCAATTTTAATATCAATCTGATGTTCAGACAATGGTTAATCAAATGCAAAGTATGGTCGGTTCTACTCTACGGTATTGGACCATGAACCCTCAAGTTTGGCACTACAAACCAAATCCCCGCAGAATATTAAGGACATTCTGGACCGACATGGTAACTTACACTGAAGCCTTATATAGAGTCAATGCTTAAAGAGAATTGTTTACAAAAATCAAACTACAAAAGACAACGCATTCTGGTCACAATATGAGAGGGTAAAAATTAATAAACCCTTTTATAGTTGGTTGTAGAAGGGAAGATTGAAGGCCGCAGAAGAGTTGGAAGAAAATAGCTGTCCTGGCTCAGAAATATCCGAGAATGGACCGGGATGAGAAGAGTCGAGAAGCTGCTGAGAGCTACCCAAGATAGAGATTGTTTTTCTCGGCCGATCTTCTACGTCAGGGGACCCAACATGACACTTAAAGAAGAAGAATTAAATTTACAACATCACTATTTTTTTTATTTTATGTATTTATCTTCATCTTGTTACATGACATAGAGATGGAGCCGCTCATCTCACTAGGAAGAACCTGTGCCGAGATGAGCAGCTGAACAATATAGTGAGAACAAAAAATAATAAAGATATACAACAAAATAGTATAAATCTATAAGATTAATTAATTAATTAATTGAGTATATAAATATAAAATGTGGATAATAAGAACAGTATATATTGTATAATACAAGAGCAATAGTGAAAGTAAAGTAATATATTTAAAAAATCATATGCATGGATAGTAACAAAATGTATATATAATAGCACAGTTAAAATTATATTTAGGTATATACCTATATAAGATAATTAAATGAATGTTTGTGTATATTAAATAGTGATAAGAAATGAAGTTTAATGAGCACTAAATTATGACCTGTTTTCGGCAGTTGGGTATTTGTGCAAATGCAGGTGACAATAATGTCTTCTCGAATAGTGTTGTGTAAAAATAATTAATATAAATTAACTTTGTTTAAACCACTTATTTATTGAAAAAAATCAACATGTTTCAAAGCCAATGGCTTCTTCATCAGGAAAACAAAAATAATATTTAAAAATCGAAGTATAGATCAAAATATTAAAAAGTTATATATGGAAATAATAATATAAAGTACCTAATTAATATGAAAATAAATTTAAAAGATAACTATTTGCAAAAAGGACCTGATTATTTATAATATTCAATTTACTATTTACACTCTTTCTTATTTCCAAAATTAAATTGAATATTATAAATAATCAGGTCCTTTTTGCAAATAGTTATCTTTTAAATTTATTTTCATATTAATTAGT
>JADDOH010017546.1:0-21665 GCA_016648135.1 Agrypnia vestita
CCAAATTTTGTATATATGTCCTGTCCAGTTATTTTTTGATAATATTGTAAAATACAATTATAAATTAGCATATACAGATTATTTATTAATCGGTTATATAGTTTCTAGCAATTTATGTTTTATAAGATACTGTTTTGAAAACATTCTATACTTTTTGTGTGGCTTTTTAAACCTTTTTTTTTACAAAGCAAGCAAATATTTAACTCATAATTAATTTTATTATATATATTATTTTAAAATGAATACAAAAAAAATAATTTAATCCGAACTCATGATTTCAGCTATTTAAACAAGACAGAATATTGAGTCTTAAATACGAGATTTGGTAAAATAATCCTAGACAATTTTCACCGTCAAAATGTTCATTATTTAATACAAATTCGATAGGATTTTAGCATCCCAATTATTATTTTAATATTATAACATATTAATATTAATTTGAAAATTGTTATTATATAATATTAGCGGAAGTAAGTCGAGCCCTCGGAAGATAATAATTCTCAATCCTTATAGGAAGAATCCTTACATCTATTATATTATCATGTTTTAAATTAAATAGCACAAATGATTTCTCTTGTTTGAGGCAGAAAAACATAGCCTTTGATTTTGAATTGAAATCTTACGAGTATTTTCAAATAAGCTCACAAAAGCGAAGGATAGTAGAACAATGGAATTATATTGTTCCGACAGTTGGAACAGTTAGATATACCAGGGGGGTGCAGTGAGAACAAGAAGCGTGACTTATTTAAACAAATATTTGGAAAAAAAGTCGAAATGAAATATTTATTTGGTGGAATATTATGAAATGTCAAATTTCTATCTTTTCTGTATTTCTTTTTTTAAACTTCAACTGGCGAAGAGGCCCGATTACAGAAGCGAAACACATCACAAAACACCCAAGCTTGAGTAAATCACGTAGATTAGTAGTGGCTTCACCGGGAATCGAATCCGGAAACCTCAGTGTGAGAAGTCAGTGTCTTACCCACTGTGCTACGAGGGCCATGAATAATATGTTAATTATTATGAGAGGAATATTACGAGATGTATCTGTTCTCACTGCACGCCCCTGAGATATACATATATTTTAATATGAAAATACAAATAAAGGGTCTTTCTTCTAGAGTGCCGAATCTAATAAGCGTAAATAAAAAAAAAAAAATAAGAATCTCACAGAGATGAAGCTATTTTAAAAGAGAAACGTATCCTAACCACAAGACCAACAAGCTACACGTATTGAGTAGCTTGTTGGTCTTGTGGTTAGGACTTTCGCCTCGTGATCCAAAGGTCGCAGGTTCGAATCTCACTCCAGACAAGCAAGTTAGTCCTATTTTCACAACACAAGCGTTTAGCTTAATTTTAAAATAGTAAGAATATTGATGTGACACGAATTCCGTGTTCGCATCTCTATTTAAAAAAAAAATGTTCTAAGGGAGAAATCGGTGAACGTTACATTGTGTAAATTGATCACTTGAGCCGGCTAATGGAGGTCATAAGCCCTGTGGCCACTCTATAAAAACTTCCATGCATGCTTCCCATATAAAATAACTTCATCTCTGTGATACTTCTATAATTTATATTAATTAATAATTCTTCATCTGTATCTAAAAAATTCAAGTAAAATTCAGTAATTTTGTTCTTAAAATATATGTATGAAAGTAGTATATTTAAGTAGACTTTATTCTTCTTCTACCTCAGCCTTTTTTCCTCCACTGCTGGATGTAGGCCTCTTCCATTTTCCATTTAGAAAGATTAAGATTCCATTAAGAAAATTATTAAAAAGAAAGCGCTTTGTATTAACCACTTATTATTAACAATATGTTTATTTGTATATTCTTACAACACATTAGGCAGTATTAAAGAATTAAAGAATGAATGAGTTTGGAGGAGAAAATATTTTAAAAGGATTATATAAAATGATCCAGTTTTAATAGACACATTGAGATTAATAAGATTTTCAATAAAATAAAAGTATAAAATTCTACATTCGGCCATTTTAACTGAAATACCGACCAGAGCGTATGACGTCACGCCTAAGTACCGTCACAGTATCTCTTGAACTGTTTTCATAGTCACAATGCAATGTTTACTTAGGCTTGACGTCACGTAGACGCCATGACACCTGCGGGCGTTTTTGCGCGGAATTAAAAATAGCAATAGGAATTAAAAAATGCAATTATTTGCGTAAAAACATAGTTTATTAGGGAAAAAAAAATATTTTCGGTGAAAGTGGACGTACCTATATTATAGAAGATTATTTCAAAATCTGTCACCATGCTTATTACTGGATTTTGTCCACAGAGGGATAATTATCAATTAAGATAAATTATAGAAATTTCACATAGATCAAGCTATTTACATGGGAAACATGTATTTCTGTGAGCAAAAAGAAAAACCGAATGAGTCAATAAAATCGAGTTTTGTGTGAAGTGTGCAGAGTTGTTCATAGGATAAATATCTAGCAAGGAAAAATAAGATGAGTCAGAAAATAAAATAGAATGCGACTTTTTTTAAAAAAATTTTCAAGGACAAATGACATGTTAATTATTTTTGATGTTTGTACCGTTAACTTTGTGATTGGACATAATTATTATTAATTAATTTATTAACTTTGTATTGACCACTCGGAGTAACCATACGTTTACCGTTTTCGATACCGCTGTATCTTCGTCAGGATGGACGCATACTAACTATCCATTACTTATTCTAGCAAAAAAATCAGTTTTTGAATGGGGGCGTGGCTACAGTTATGGTGGGGGTAATTGGCAAGCGGACGCCGAAATGGGGAATGTATCAAGTAACGGGCTGTTCATAAAATTTATCTGGTTATTGACTAATTAATCGACGAAGATACAATGGTATCGAAACCGGTAGATGTAGAGTTACTTCGAAGTTGTCAATATAAAGTTATTTAATTAATTAATAGATAATATGTTAATTATTTATTTGAAAAATAAATGGCAAAAAACAACGGCATTAGTCAACTTGGTTCGACGTTCTTGTGCAACTATTGGTGTAAACATTAGATAAAAATAACAAAGGCTTTAAGAGATATTTAAAAACAAATTAAATTCCAAAATTTTGATTTGACTCTCCCGAAAATCTGCATTTTTTTTTTACTTCCTTTCTTTTAACTCGTAGCATCTACTTGTCTGCCGAAAAAAATTGGATCGATTTTTAACCCTTTTCCCGTGATCCAATCGAGCTGAAACTTTGCAGGCATACTCGTGGTGACGATAAAAATGATCGAACAAATCTTCGTTTAAAAAAATTTAATTATAGTATAATTTTGTATTTTTCGAAAATTGGAAACCATACAAATGAGAAAGGAGCCCAACGCGTGGAGAAGTTTTAACTAGTCTAACTCGAGCCCACATCCGATCAGACGGTTTCGCCGACGGCGTGCCCACCTATACCAATTGTTACGTTTTCAATATTCTATAAGTTATAAGGATAATACATGGAATAGATTTTCCACATGAACCTAATGCAAGACGAATATCAAATAGGAAACAATGCAAAGGAGAAAGGGAGTATACTAAAAACTTGGTTATTGTGGGTTATTTTTTATTTACTCGGTTGTTTCTTTCGCCCACAGAATTATTTCACAGCTTTTAGAAGTCTTAGAGTAGTGACTCTAAGATAAGTTAGAGTCTAACTTATCTTAGATAACCTAACCTTAGATCACCAAACTAGACTCTTTCCTTTAAAGCCATGTATTCACTAGGGGACAAATTGTCCCTCAACAGCACGCGCGGCACAGAGTCTACGTGACGTTGCAACGTCGTGCACTGTTCCGCGACGGCGCGCACAACATAGCGCGGCATTTCTACGTGCCGTAGCAACGTTGTCATGCGCACGGTACCCGAGCGAGCTATATATTTTACTGTAGTAAATATTCAATTTACTACAGTAAAACCTTGTTAATTTGAAATTGCGACCCAAAAAAACATTTCGAATTGCGCGGAACCCCGTTTTCGCCAAATGAGATACTGCAGCTGTCATCATAACATCATCGGGTGACATTTCCGCGACAAGATATGCGAGTCCCGGTGTGTACACGTCAAATGACCGCGTCATTGTCCCCGAAACATGAGCGTAGATGTTGATGCGACATGCCGAGCGGAATGTTTGGCGATTTGTCCCCTAGTGAATACATGGCTTAAAATATTTGTGTTGTAGACTGAAAAACTTATGACGTAGCCAAAATTTTACCCGAAACCAAATCATGACGAAAATTGAGTTATCGCAGAGAAGAGGCGGCCGTTATAAATCTATTTTAGTTGCTGGAAGAAAAACAGAATCGCTCGCTTGTCAGAAATTCCGAATTGATTAAATTCCTTTGAGCCTAACGTTATTGTAAAAAAGGAGAATTCCTAAGTAAAAAATCCAATAAACAGATAGACGGCTTACAACAAAAAGCTTCCTGGCCGCAAGAGTAAGCGGCTTTTGTCAAAAATTGAGCTTCTTACGGGGTAATAAGATCATTTACCCTTTCGCCCATGGGCCACATGTTTCTCAAAAGGTTCCTCGTGTCGGCAGATGGGAATATGCAACAATACTTGCCTTTTTTTTGAGAATATATTTATTAATTTTTTGATATTTATTACATTATATATATGCCAAACTGCACAGCAGTTTTACGGCATGGTTGCCTTCGATATTAGAGCCTCAACATATTCATGATTCCAACTAATCAAATATCGAATAGTTAATGATAACATATTCGAATATTCGAATATATTCGTAATATTTTTAAGAAAGGAATAATTTACTTTGGATGAGAAATAAAGATAAATAAATACATTCTATATATATATATATATATATATTAAAAAAAAAATTTATTATACTCCCTTTCTCATTTACTAGTTGAATAATTTTATTTCGCTTAACCTACGCGTTGAACTTCGGTCTGGTGACGCTACGAAAAGGATTAATAAAAAAATCCAAAAATCCTAAAATAAGTTGCATGAAAAAATCATTCAAAATTCTAAAAATCTAAAAATTTATAATTTTTTTTTAACGAAAATTTGATAGATCTTCTTAATCGTCGCCACGAGTCTGCTTGCAAAGTTTCAGCTCGTTTGGATCACGGGAAAGGGGTTTAAAATGGATCTAAAGTTTTTTCGTCAGAAAGACAAGAAGCAGACGCCACGAGTTAATATAAAGGGAGTAATAAGAACACAACAAATGTAGAGAACTTAATTATTTTAATTTTTAAATATATGTGTTATAAAAAAACAACAAAAATATATTGAAAAATAATGTTGAATTGATACGTTTATCTCACACCTCACATGCCAGTTTTTTTTCATTTCATTATTTTGTATGTAACTTCTTGTTTGTCGGCTTAAGTATTTATGAAAACTAAATACAATGACAAAACAATGTAATAAAACCGATGAAGATGCCCGACAAAGTCGTTTACATCTTTGATTCGTATACCTGAGTGAATTAATGAATGCTTGCGTACTGACTTCCAGGGTCCGTAAACCTTTGTTTCGTTTAGAAAAATATTAAAAATCTGCGAATAAATAAATAAGAGCGAATACTTAACGAATACTTATTAAAGTATTCGAATAACGAATACTTAAAAACAGGCGAATATATTCGAATTTCGAATATTCCAATATTCGGATTGGAGGTTCTACTTGTTATATAGCACTGAACGTGGTTTGTAGTTAAGAAGTACCTATATGTACGTGTACAGTGTCTCATAGCTAGTAGTAACAACTTTACAGGTGGATTCCTGCCTTGATAATGAGTCAAAAATATTCATGCAATCATGACATTATATCAATCTATCTGTCTGTCCCTGTAACTTCATTTAACGTCCGTAATTTCGTTCGAATCCACGGCAAAAAAGAAAAGAAACAAAACTGCCGGAGATGGGAATTTCGTTGTCTGAACCCCAGGCCAGCAAACCCGAACCGGCCGCTAAACGCGCGTTTCTATGGCCGCCTCTCCTTGGATCGCCAAAAAGATTCTATAAATATATACTAGGGCTTAGCAATGACGTGAACCAATGTTCTGTAATTTTTAACGGGTTACAGTTATTTATATTACTGGAACATTAATTTCAAAAGAATAAATATTGAAAATATTCAAAAACACATTCTAAATTGTGAAGTTGCAATTTTTTCAGATGAAAGTTCTGTGACATGTAAAACCAGATGAATTAATTAATAAGACTTACAGATAAGGTCGATATATTCACGGAAATATACAAGGCCGCTTTAGCGTTATTAGATAACGCGCCTGTCCCGGAAAGGAGGAGATCCGTGGTTCGAATCCCGGTAACAGCCAATTATTTTTTCGTGGATTTGATTTTTCTGTGTGTCTTTTTAATTGATTAATTAATTTGGTTTTAAATGTTTGAATGTTTAATGGATGCGCGCGCTTTTCGCGGTCTCGCATTCCCGCTACATGCTGCTTCTTGCTTCACGAATTTCCGCTACAATGCGCACGCCGCGCGTGCGCAACTTCTTTTGCAATCCTCAATGCCCTAAAAAAAGATAGCTTATGTACCTATAAGATTATTATATAGTAATAAGTTAACTTATCTGAGAGAAAATTGATTTATTTATTTATTTTACTTTATTTATTTATACAGTAGATACATGTTTTTAATAATAAATTGATTTTATTTTACAACATTTTTACAGACATTATACCCCCCATAATAAGAGCCAAGGCTTGAGCTTATGGGAGGAGTATTTACAAGCTAAATTTATGTACAAAAGCAGAAACCATTTAGAAATAGTATTTTTTTTTATTATACAGGAACCATTTGAGACATGTGGGCAATATAACAATTCATCGTTGTCCAAAATCAAGGATTTGACTTCTTTCTTAAACCGTTCGTATTTTGGAATGTTCCTTTCTTGAAATTTGTTTTACGACAACAATGTATTGTACCATTTAACTCCCAAGTTTGTATAGTGATGTTGTGCCATGGTGGTTCTTAAAGACGGTATCTTTATTTGTCCCTTTGTTCTATGTCTACCACTTATAAAGTCTAAGGGGTGAGATTTATTTATAAAATATTCTTTGTAAATTTGGCATATAATATGATATATTTAAATATGAATAGTGTAATAATAATTGTGAAAAGAATATTACGAGATACATGTTTTATTTAGATTTTATTTTTAAATTATGGTTGCGTGAAAGTCAAGCTTCGATGGTACCTACCGGTAGTTTTCATGAATACAAAAATTGCCTGGTGTGCAGCGCAAACAAATACAACCTTTTCACCTCGACCAATGCAAAAAAAAATGTCAGCGAATTATCTCCAAGCCGATAAACGGTTAGCAGATAACCTCGTAGAGCCGGCGAGATAAAAAAATTAATCTATTTATCCAGGGAATTTAATCTGGGAGGCAATGGCGAGTGTCGGGGATTCTCTAGCTGAAAATTCAATCCAAGGCTTTAAATGCATTAGTTTAAAAAATATCGACATTTCTATGAGGGCGCTGCACAGTGGTCGGAAAAGACGATCTGAGCGAGCGAAATTATTTTAGTGTTTATTTGTATTCCATACCCATTAAAAAATAATAATAAACCAATTTAAAGATATAAAAAATAAAATAAATGTAGTATTGAAAACTTGATTATACCACATGACCACACTTTATATTTAATTCTAAACTTGTCTTTATGACTGTTCTTAGGTTTTCACGGCCACTCAGAATCTTCAAGTTTGTGTTTACTGGGGTATTATGCCGTGTTGTTACGACCTTTCGGGCCGACGTTTTGGATCCCATTGCAGGGTCCATCATCAGCCCATCTCAAACTCGGTCATCCAGAAAAATCAGCACTGGCTGAGCATTTTCTGGATACCGGCCATCATTTTGCATTCGAACCGAAAATCCTTGGAAAGCCTAAGAGTCACCATGCGCGTCTTATCAAGGAAGCACTAGAAATCTACAAGCATCCGATAAACATTAATAGAGATGATGGTCTCAAATTAAAAACATCTTGGTATCCGGCGCTTCAAAGTCATTCTCGTCGCAGACTCCGCAGAGATAGTGATCAGACAACAGATGAATCATACGTACAACACAATACAACACATCATGACTTCGGCACGGTATTGCAAGCCGATACTTAACCACAACACCAACATTCAAGACAACACATCAGCCCTGATGATGGACCCTGCAATGGGATCCGAAACGTCGGCCCGAAAGGTCGTAACAACACGGCATAATACCCCAGTAAACACAAACTTGAAGATTGTCTTTATGACGTCCACAATTGATGCACTTTCCACGTATTTGTCCACAAAAATTTATCAAAGTTTTTTTTTATTATACCTTGTTGTTTTAATCGTCCTTAAAACAGCTTTTTTTACTTCCTTTAGAAAAGTCTCGCTCCTTTAACCAAACTCCAAACAGTTTTTTCCTTGGTAATCCGAGAGGCGGAAATAACTAAATTATGAATACAGGCGTACCGAAGTGCACTCCGATTGATTTTAAATCTGTAGCCAAGGTATTAGAGAACGATAGATTACAAAAATTAGAATCAATACAGGTCAATCCCAGTTTTGGCAGTCTAAGGCATGCAGAAAAAATGTACGATATTTTGTTAAAAATAAATCGTGGCTTTGTAGAATATTAATTGAATAAAAATGTGGATTGTATTTAAAAAAAATTACCCAAGTTTATCGATTCCATAGTTCGAAGAACAAAAATCAAAAATATAAACACACCACTTTGGTACAAACACTCGTATCCGACTGACAATAACTCAACTTAATTTTTTTGCAACAACATGTCACTACCTGCTCGACCAGACACGGCGGGTTTATTCTAGGTAATTAACTATTAAGTCGATCGTCTAGCAGAATGAGCAAATTTCACCATTTTTTCTCATATCTTCTCTTGCGTTTTTTATTACATTTTTGTATGGAAATATCTCATTTTAAAATTTATTCATTAGGTTACATATATTTTAAATACGAATATCTTATTAAAATGTCATAAACTAAATTAAATAATTGATTAATAAATTACCAAACACAGTATTTTTTAAAACATAAATTGCATGTAACAGATTTTTCTATAATTGTAACAAATTTAAGATAATCGTTAACTTTGTAATATTATTGAATAAAAAAGACATCTCACACGCCGTTCAGTCATAAAAGGCCCACAAAGTGCAGCAATTTTCTTCATTTTTAAAACATCGAAGGTTTGGTATCTTATTAATCAATTATTTAATTTAGTTTATGACATTTTAATAAGATATTCGTATTTAAAATATATGTAACCTGATGAATAAATTTTTTAAATTAGATATGTTCCTACAAAAATGTGATAAAAAACGTAAGAGAAGATATGAGAAAAAATGGTGAAATTTGCTAATTCTGCTAGACGATCGCCTTAATGGGACCTTATTTCGCTGCATATATTTTATTTTTATTACGACTTTCGTTTTTTGAATTTTGCGCGCACAGAATCTAATTTCCAACCTTTGTGCGCTGGCTGGGTATACGATTAAGGGTAATTTGTCGTCTGCCATCGGAAATGAGAACATTTCGACAAGGTATTCTGGATATTATTAGCGAAATTTGAATCGGTCTATTGAAATTCTAAAACCGATTGACGGCCCTGAAAAGGGTCAGGATGTCGTTGCGACGAGTTGGCGGCCCATGAAAAGGGCAGTTTGACTTACTTTTGGCTACGGAGGGTGGCTCTGGCGCGGCATTCTCACACACCTGAGAAACCCAACTTCGCTATATTAAAAGCTTGACGACCTCGACGATAGCATTTTTCGTAAAACAAAGTATTTATTTATTTGTTTGTTTGGAAATATTAACAGATATAAGAAAATGAAATGTATGCAGGTTTATTTGGAAGATATTAATAACCTCGCAGGACTTTATTTCTGCCTTGATTATGAGTCGAAAATGTTCAAGCCATCATGACCTGATATCAATAGTTATTGAGATATGCGACATCAAAATTTGTATTTTTTTTTTCAATTTTTCTGACATATTTACAAAACGTTGAAGTAGCACTACAGTAATTTATATCGGTTACGAAAAATTCATTCGTTTCAATAAAATTTAAATAAAATAATAAAAACTCTAAATGGAATGTTTTCCAATTGGTATTCGAAGGTTTTTATTATTTTATTGAAATGCATTAAAGGGAATGAATTTTCGACTCATAATCAAGGCAGGAATATAGTCCTGCGAGGTTATTAATGTTTTCCAAATAACCCTGTATATGTATGAGAGTGAAAATAGATAGTAATTAACTTTTTTTTATTTTTTTTATTTATTTAAAAAATCCTTGTTTACAAATAAAGATACTTAATACTAATTTAACAATAAAACATAAGATAAATTACACATTTTTTTGTTTTGTTTAATTTGTGGATTACGCCACTCTACTAGGCTACGCCTGTCCCAGAGTGGCGTTATAGAACACAATTATAATATTTTTTCGAGTTCGTCAGTAGTATTTATTTTCATAAGGTAGTTATTATGTATCTACAGAGTATCAAGTGGAATGTTAGTGAAAGTTGAGTTAGTCATAAGTCCAAGTGTAAATATGTGTAGAATTATTGTTTATTACTCTACACATATTTTATTATGTTTTATTATTACACAACTTATTAACTTATATTCTAGGATATTTCACATAAAAATAATTTTGAAGTAATACATAATAATAATATAAGTAAATTAAAATAAAAGACATAAGTACTAAAAGTAATGAATATAACATAATAAATTAAATATAAATTAAATAACAATATGAAATATAAAATATTAAGTCTAACTTTATTAATATGTTGCATCGCAGCATTGAATCAATATTTAATTATTTAATTTAATATTGATTTAATTTAATATTAATTTAATCAAGTATTATTTCAATGTTGCGACGCAGAATTATGTTCACTTGTGATCTTAGATGATATCTGGAGACACATGACAGACGTCAATGTCGGTGAATAAATCGTTGTAGGCTCGGCACGTTCCCACTATGGGTGAGTGCAGTCCGGAGTTGGTACGAGCGACAGGAATGTGGAAGAGGAATTGTGTTCTAATATACAAGTGACAATAGGGGGAGACAAATAAATTGGTTTCGAAATTCCAAGAGCTGTGCGTCTGTTTTTTAAATTTAAAATTTTATAATATTTCAATGAATCTGCATAGTGCTGCCGCGGGATGTGCAGCCTAAATCTAAGTGTTTTTATGTATTTCCTCTGTATTTTTTTAAAGTTTTTCGATATGTATATTATAGTAGGGATCCCAAATGCTAGATGCGTATTCGATATGATGCGTATTCGATAAGTGATACTTGCGTTTTTATTTCTATATGAAAAATTGTACACATTTTGGTTGGACTATGCCTATCTCAGTACAGAAATTTGTGTCAAGCCAGGCAATATTTAACAACAAGTAACAAGCATTTCATAATTTTTCCCTGCTATTCATTGAATTTTTTATTACATTTATTACAGTAATTTATATCATTTATGAAAAATTCTTTCGCTTAAATACAAGTCGAGTAAAATGATAAAACCTAGCAAAAATTTAAAATAGAATTTTTTATCAAGTTGTTTAAAACAAAGTTCATGGTGTTTAGTAGGCAAGATCACACAGGAGCACGCCTCACATTGAATGGGGCTGGTATAGAGAGAGTGACAAAGTTTAAATACCTTGGAAGTATCCTAGCGGAAGACCTCGACCCAGAAACCGAAGTCAAATGCAGAATTGAAGCATCGCGAGCTGCTTTTAACAAAATGAGACAGATATTCTGCGATGACAATCTTAATCTGAAACTTCGACAGCGACTGGTCAAATGTTATATATGGTCAGTCCTGCTGTATGGAGTGGAATCGTGGACCCTCAAAGTGAGTAGCATGAACCGGCTGGAGGCGTTCGAAATGTGGATACATCGGAGAATGCTCCGGATACCGTGGACGGATATGGTCAGCAACACAAGAGTTCTTCAAAGAGCTAGAGTGACTAGAGAGTTGCTGACAAATATCAAAATCCGAAAGGTATCGTATTTGGGTCATGTGCTCAGAGGAGAAAAATCCGAATTGCTCCACCTGATTCTTATGGGCAAGATAGAGGGTCGTAGAGGTGTTGGAAGGAGACAAATTTCCTGGCTCCGCAATATACGCGACTGGACGGGCATAAGAAGTGTTGGAGAGCTGTTTCGTGCTGCCCAGGACAGGGACGCTTTCTCTCGGGTGATAGTCAACGTTAGGGGGACCTGACATGACACCAAAAGAAGAAGATCAAGTTGTTTTTATTTTATTTGAGTTGTACTGAAGCGAATAAACTTTTCATAATCGAAAATCGAAAAAGTTACTGTACTGATAATTCAACTTTTTGCAAAAAATAAGTCAGAAATATTTAAAAAATATGCAAAGTTTGATATTGCATATCTCCATAATATTTTCGACTCATTATCAAGGAATAGGAACATGAATCCACCTGTAAAGTTTTTGCTGTTAGCTTTGGAATACCCTGTATGCTTTAAACTCATTAATATAAACCAACATGGTTCATAGTAATGAGTTTAACGTTTATAGTAATGACCAACTTGGTCTTTTTTGAGAAGCGTAAGCGTAGCGCATACGTAAATACATAAAACTACATATTATTAACATTCGTTCGCTTCTGGCGTATTTTGGTGCGAAAACATGAAAATACATTACTAAGGTTAAATTAATAATTCAAGAAATTTCCGCATATCGCTTTCTCAAAAGTTTGCTTTGGCCCCTGGAGGTTCGGCCGAGTAATTTAGTAAAACGGATAGTGATTTGTGGGTGCACTCCAGAAAACCAAAATATTCAGGACTCGTCCTTACGGGAAAATAATTCCAGGGAACTTCGATAAAAATAATTTTGGAGCACGTAGATTAGATTTATCTTACATGTAGATTCCTGACTACATTACGGATCGAAAATATTACAACATCAGATAAGCGTACTCAAATTCAGCGAAAATTTTGTAACATATGATTAAAGTTATTAATTTTTATTAGACAACTTTGTACTGACCACTTACCTAGTAACTCTACGTCTACCGGTTTCGATACCACCGTTATTACGGTGGTATTAATTATTATTATTTATTACGGAAAAAAATATATTTTCGGTGAAAGTGGACGTACCTATATTACAGAAGATTATTTCAAAATCTGTCACCATGCTTATTACTGGATTTTGTCCACAGAGGGATAATTATCAATTAAGATAAATTATAGAAATTTCACATAGACAAAGCTATTTATATGGAAAACATGTAATTCTGTGAGCAAAAAGAAAAACCGAATGAGTCAATAAAATCGAGTTTTATGTGAAGTGTGCAGAGTTGTTCATAGGATAAATATCTAGCAAGGAAAAATAAGATGAGTCAGAAAATAAAATAAAATGCGACTTTTTTTAAAAAAATTTCAAGGACAAATGACATGATAATTATTTTTGATGTTTATACCGTTAACTTTGTGGTTGCACATAATTATTAATTAATTTAATAACTTCGTATTGACCACTTGGAGTAACCATACGTTTACCGTTTTCGATACTTCATCAGGACGGACGCAAACTAACTATCCATTGTCTATTCTAGCAGACAAATCAATTTTTGAACGGGGCGTGGCTACAGCTATGGTGGGGGTAATTGAGAAGTGGACGCCTAAATGGGAAAAAAATCTGACTCAATGACACGTTTAAAAAATAAAAACAAAATATCCCCTCCCTAGAACACTCTTGTGTCGAGGTGGGCACGGTATTCAAGATCATTGTTTAAATCATTATATAATTTTATTTTTTATTTTAAGTGATATTCGTCGTTTATTCCCTCTTCATCTCTTCGATACTTTATCAATTTGATAATTCGATTCTTAAATATAACCCCGTTTGTTTTATCTTTAATATCTATTTAATGGATCTCTTCCCAAATGTAGTTTTTGTAGTCAGTATTCATCATCATCATCACTCTTGGCACTACAACCCCTGGTGAGTCTTGGCCTCCTCAAGAGTCTTCCTCCACTCATCTCGGTTTAGTGCCAGCTCTCTCCAGTTCAGAAGCTCCAAGGCAGAAATGTCTTTGAGGACGTTGTCGCTCCATCTTAATTTAGGCCTTCCTTCGCCCTATTGGCCTTGAGTTCGGCTTTGTAGTCAGTTTAACTCATTTTTATTTTACTGTGTCCCGTGGGTTTGGACTGCAGTGTGTTTTGATAGCTATACGAATTTTAAAATAGGAGGATAATTAAATTTTTTGCATAATATATTTACCAGATTGTCGGAACATCGAATTATTTAAATAAATAATAATAACTTTGTTATACACCACTTATATTTATTGAAAATCCAACCGGGTTTCGCTACTACCGTAGCTTCTTCAGGGATCTTAACTGTCTAAAACTTACAAAAGTTATGCGCTTATATACTAGTGTGAAAGGTGGACGGACGGAGTGCCAGTAGTGGGGGTAGGGGGTGGGATTATATAGGGAATATTATTATTAAGAGGGAACATATTTAAGAGTGGACTGTAAGACAAATTTATTTGATTATTAATTATTTTATGATTTAAATTAATGGCTTTTCTTATCTCTAATGCCTCTAAACTATCTAATCTATTTCCTATTCCGTTTTTATGGATAATCCTAACTCCTGTGCTATTATTGAACGTGTGGTCTTCTTCAATTAAATGATTTACAAATTCTGAGAACCCACTTCTTTTTAAACACCGCAAGTGCTCTTTTATTCTAATTTTTACATTACGCGATGTCTTTCCTATATAAAACGCGGGGCAATCGTTACATTTTAATGAATATACACCAGAATGGATAAATTTATCCTCCTTATCTTTACAATTGACTAAAAATTTACCTATATTATTATTCGTATAAAACGCTATTTTTGACGCTAGAAGTGGGAAAAGTAGAATTAATAAATAAAATACGACGCCATTGGAAATCTTGATGCTTAACTACTTCATTACTGTGGAACAAATATTTATTACGGGCTAATTGTTGCATTTTTCTGTTTAAAATATTATCTACACAATATTATTCTTTTGAGTTCGTTCGAATTGGCATTTTTAGTTTTTACTTTATTAAAGCATTTTGCGCTCTAAAAAGTTGTTTAAATGTGTGTATGCTGCACCTTGAGTTGCGTTTTGAGTATTTTGCTCAGAAAATAGAAATTCAAACCTTTACTTTATTCATTTGCTTACCATTCATGCATTAACAGTACCGCCACCCTCTTCAAAGTAACACAAACACTTTGAAAATATAAATTAATATACCTTTGCGTTCAAATTATATATTAATTATGTATTATGGAACGCAAAAGATTATTTCAAAATTTTCGGAAAAGCATAATATCTATTTTTTATTGTTTGTATTTATTCAATTAACAAAAGGCACCGAAGTCTGTTTTTTAATTTTTTTCAATTTTTTTTTCAATATCAATTTTTATTTATTACATAATATGTACATTACAAACATTATGTTCAATGCATACATATTATTAACTTACATCTAAAAATATACATATACACATATACATACACATCCATATACACATATACATAAACACATATGTATACATACATACACATATACATATACATACATACATACACACACATATACATATTGTGTATTAAAATACTAATTTATTATTAAACAATTATTAAACAATTAGAAGTGACCTGTATAATCTGGTCAAAGGTGTAGGAGAATCCTGCTTCGGAAAACCCCCTCAGACACATGGAATATATCAATATCCAAAGCGATCTTGTTCAGCATAGCTGTGGCTCTTCCAACAGGCATAACCATCGGCAGGTTGGTCCTGTATATTGGAATGTGAAACAATCTATGCTGACGATGTCTAAGGTAATTATCAGGAACATACAAACCAATGCTCTGCATAATTTCAGTATTGTCGATCATACCGCGCAACAATCGATAAAAGTGTGTAATCAAATACACATTCCTTCTAGTCTCTAAACTATTGTAGCCAAGCATACCCTGGAGAAACTCGGTTGGGTAAAGCCAAGGATAATGCCCGTATTCTCTCATGTAGAGATATCTCAGTACCATTGTCGAGGGCAATATTGAAGGCAACAATCGTAGAGGCTGTCTGAGATCAAGCTACCTAGACCAGATTATCAGAGATGTGCGCTGTAGCACCTACCAAAATATGAAGAGGCTGGCAGGTGACAGAGAGGAGTGGAGAGACCGAATGGTTGCTCCAGACTAATCCTAGTATTGAGACCCAAAGATTCTATCATTCTTGTTATTTCCAATATTATGTATTTTAGAGTAAACGTTTAATAACCTATTCATCTAACTAAAAAAAGAGGTAATGTTTGTAAGTTTGGATGTAGGAGGAAATCTTTGAATCTACTCATCCGATTTCAAAAATTCTTTCACCAATATTTAGAATGGACTTTCAAGGTAGACATAAGTTATGTATTACTCCGTTAAAATAAAAGAGTCTTTCGTGGTGACCTATTTTAAAACTAAAGTCGACGAAAAAATGGTCGAGCGATGCGTTTTTACGAACGCTACTGTAACGGTAAGAGATATTTAAATACTTTTTATGGAGTATAATCATTTTGTAGAACTTAAAAAGTTCTATAAAAAAGTCTTCGACAACGTATATCTATATGTTAAGGTTAATACACAAATGGATAAAATATGACTAAAAGTTACTAAAAATCTACGCGTACTATTATGTATGATATGGTATGTGAAACCATTACCTGTATTGATTGTATTATTATTCATGTAATTTCCCATAGTTTTACAAATAATTTTTGTATATATACTCACTAAAAGTCATATGTTTATCGATGATAATGGCGTAATCCTATTATAGGCATACACACTGCCGCTTTGTACTTTATATTTTTAATTTCTGTACTCATGTTTTGGTGCTATTCCTGATACTTTTAATAATTTGCTACTTGTAACTTATATTGTTTAATGTATGTTCTTTTTAATTTTATGATATATTTTTTTATGTAAAAGCCTATACGCATTGCTGCTCATTACCTACTCTACATTTTTAATTTTTATACTCATGATTTGGTGCTATTCCTGAAACTTCATATTTCGCTACTTATAACTTATATTGTTTAATGTTTGTTCTTTTTAATTTTATGTTATATTTTTAGGAAAAAGCCTATACACATTGCCGCTATTTACTTTATATTTTTAACTTTTATACTCATGTTTTGGTGCTATACAGATATTGTTTAATGTATGTGCTTTTTGAAATTTATTTTATACTCTTTATGTAAAAGCCTAATGGGCGTAAACAAATAAATAAATGTATGATTTTTTTTATTATGTTACTTTAATCACTTTATTATGTTACTTTAATATACAATACTTCATCAAATATAAATAATTATTTAACTATATATCTACACACTGTGTTTTGTATCTACACACTATTGTAAACTATGCTTGTTTCAACACAAATATTTCTAGTGAGACAGGCACAGTCCAACCAAAATTTTATATTTAAACTAGCTGTGCCCGCGCGGCTTCGCACGCGTAGATTTTTAGTACACTGTTTGGATCGTCATAGAACACGAACCTTTGAGAAAATTTTCCTTCCAGAACTTTCGAGAAATTTATCGAATGTACAGGAACCTTCTAGACACATTTCACCACTCAGTTAAGAACCTTATAGAACTTTCGGGAATTTTCTATTACCTTCTCCTTCCAGAGATTTCTAGAGCAGGTTTTTCCGGAACCTTCTAGACTTACCGACATAGCGGCGCGCCTATTTTGAAACAATCTGAAGCATTTGCGGCCTTCCCATAACAAAACAATGTGCTAGAAAGCTCATTTGCGTCACCCACTCCCACTCTCGCACAGCCACCCCCACCAAACTCTCATATTTTCGATGTGACACCAAGGGCTATCTGCCACCATAACCACCGGTGGTTGGTTGTGGCTGGTTGTGGAGAAAACTTGGCGGGTAGGGAAACACGGGTTTCTTTATATACATTGATTAAATAGAAATAAACAAATAAATAAACAATTGTCCTGGTTTGGACGATAAAAATATTGAACTCTTAAAATCGTGTGTTGGTTTCTTAAATTTTTTTATATTACAAAGTAGGTTTTCAAAGGAACTCAATCCACGTGCTAGCAACAGCACTAAAAACCAAACTCAATCATGGACCAATTGAGACTGCGGACGAAACTCCAGCACAGCGTCGGGGTGCTCTGATAAGTAGGAAACTACTTTGGCATCCCTCTAATAATTAATTCAATCAACCGCCGTGTAAGAGCTTTGTCTCCAGGGGCAGTAATTACTTAGGGGAAGGTGGACGTGGCGAGGGATGACAGGGAGAAATGGTCCATCGATATTGTTGCCTCGGAATTCGGGAGGCAAAGCAAATAGATTTTTTTGTTCGAATTTTTAATAGCCTTCTAATCAATTATTAAATCGCTTTTTACTCCCGTTATATTAACTCTAAGATCCATCAAATTTTCGTTAAAAAAAATAATAATTATAGTATCATTTCGGATTTTTAGAAATTTTATTAGTTTTTTCAAATTGGAATCATTAGAAAAGTTTGATTAGCAACGGCGGCCCGATAACGTCGCGGAATATTTTCTAAATTTGAATTACTCCGTCGGTGAACATAATAGGTACTTCACTGCGAATGTCGAAAATCTAAATTGACTGACAAATTTTTTTAGAATTTAATCTTCAAAGCATGAAGTGTCTTATCAAAGCTCAAAACGTCTGACATTTTAGAAATATATTAAATTACTGTAAGTTTAGTGTTATGTTAAATGTTTTGTTTCGTCTTTAATTGTTGTTATATTTTACAAAGGAAGGGAGTGTAATAAAAACTTGGTTTTTATGTATCATGTGAAATAACTTTAATTAGTAAAATCGAGAGAAGTTTAATAATTCAACTTAATGTATACGTTTAAGTTAGTAAAATCATGGTTTTAAATAGAAATGCATGGAAGTATGTGTCGCATAAATATTACGAACACTTTATTATCGCTGTGTAATACGTATTTAACATTCACCAGAACAATCTATCCCGTTCTCGCTCGGATTATTTATCGCATTATTTTCAACGCCAATTAGGTACTTGCTCGATGATTCGCTTTATTTATCGCTTCGCAAATCTCGACTGACCACACTGGTCGTCGTCTCGCACTCTCGTACTTCGCATTGAGTCAACATGTCTAACACGACAACTCCGCCCGTGACCTAGATCCGCGCTATTTATATCCAAAAACTAGATTATCGAACTTTCTAGATTATTCTAGTATTCAGGAGTAGGTTCTCGTTGCTTCGAAGGTTATAGATCACCCTAGATTCGATTCTTAGATTGTTACAAATGACAGAGGGGTTCGGACGGTGCGTAAGCACTTTTTAACATCTCGTTACAATATGAAAGCCTCATTTTCTGATCAAAAATCAACATACGGAACCAAAACTTAGTAAAAGTAAACAAGTTTATTTTCGCTAGAGCGTGTTACAATTTCAGGGCGCATATTGAGAGGAAAACAAACATTTATTTTACCTTCGTTCCCTTACAGGCTTTTAATTCAGTTTGCTAACAATGCCAGCCTATTTCCCAGACGAGCAGATTTGAAGAGAAGATATGGTATGTAATTTTCGCTCGCCTCATGCGAAAACACCGCTCGGATGTTCTCTTCACCATGCGAGAGATGAGGGATGCTGCGTTATCACCCACTTCCTCGCTAGATCACGCCTAGCACCCTCCACCATTGCCTGCTTAAGGGGTGGATGGTACCGGGAGTGCCCATTCAGAGTGAGAGTGTTCGAAAGGAAACAAAAGGGTAATATTATAAAGTGATTTAATAATTTGAGATTGTTGTGGCTAGTGCTTCATCGTGTAGTAGAGCTCGAATAGAAATGGCAAGAAGCGCATTTCTCAGAATCAATTCATTCTCATTCTCTAAGCCTGCAACTCAGAATGAGTATGGTAAGATGCTATATTTGCGCCAACCTCTTATGTAGGGCGGAGGCATAGACTCTAAACTAAAAAAAAGAAAAAAAGAAGAAGACGAAAAGTAAAGATTTTATTTAAATAATGGATAGTAAGAGTGTCATTATACGAAACGTATATTCAGCGTCATTAGGAGCGTCCTATCACGGCGGAGGTGTGGACCGAACTGATTATTTCTTCCGAGGTCGTAATTTATATGCATTTTATTATGGAGTGTTCACTTGTTCTATGATAGATGACGTCCTGATGAAGCTGAATAAGACTTCTGCAAAACGTCAAGATTAGCTTCTCGGTAAAATATGCGGTTCCCCTCCCAATGATATATTCTCAATGCAAATCTGTACCGTTCGACCGATCGGACTCAAAATTTGGAAACTTATTCTTCAGGACCCGTCGGGTAACATAGGCGACATTTCCCCTTCCCCCTCTGACCCACACCCTCCCCCAGATATATTTTATGTACAAATCTACACCGCTTCACCGTTTGGACCAAAATTTTGCATTCACATTCCCGACGGAAAAAAAGGCCATATTTCTTCCCCAGACATCCCATCCATCACAATCTTGATTAAATGGAAGCATTATTTTCTTAGAGGCTTTGCAAAACTATGGAACCTTTGTTTCCTCCCACAAATTTATTTTCAACTTAATCCTTAACCCGTGCAACGCCGGGTACGAACAGCTAGTTCTATACAGATGTTCCAAATCTGAAATCTTTCACCCCTTTCATATGTATTTGAAAGGGCCATGCTAGAGACATCTGTAGTCCTTCTAATGAAATAGTATACATAGATTTTGCAGCTGGTAATAATATCTCTATATTCAATAGTATTATTTTATAAAGTATCATTTTATAATTTACTTTACAATGAATATTTAAACATTGCCGGTTGTGTTTTTGTTTGATCTGAATGTCAGAGATGTGTGCTTAAAGCATGATTAGAATTTAATATTTATTATTATGTTTAGATGTTAAGAGTTTATGGCGATATTTTAAGGGGACGGTAAGGTTTTTAACTTTTTTTTTTGCATTTTAATTTTAATTTTTTAAATGAATGTATAACATCGCAAGAATATTGTGTCAAAATTTCAAGTCAATCGGAGCGAAATTGACGAAATTACGAACATTTGAGCGATACTCAGACTGATTTTCTATACCTGCTCGGGCAGCTAAGAGACGCGCTCACCTGAGGACTACCGGACGTGCTTATTGTATTGGAAGAGTTTTGTGTAGACAAGGACAAAAAGATGCTGATGATGAAAGCTCTTTGCTGTGTGAACATGGCATCGACGATTATGTGTAAGTATAAAATAAGTGTTGAGTTTTATTTTGAATTTTACAGTGTGCAAAACTTTAAAGCGTGTTCCCCACTGATCCACACACGTGGAAAAGGATCGGTTGGTCAAGGGTGAATTGCGCGTGTTTGTTTGGTTTTCGCGTGTTGGCCCCTTTTTTTTTGTTGATTACGTCAAAACTTTTAATCACCGATCCTTTTGAAAATTTGAACACTATTTCTGTACATAATTTACGAGGTAACGCTGGAGACTTTTTTTCAAATTTGTTATTAATTTTTATTTTTTAATAACAAATTAGTCGATATTTTTCGCAAAAAATCGCGTTTTTCCCTTCAAAGTGTTCCAAAAATTGAAAAATTGA
>JADDOH010017547.1:0-46735 GCA_016648135.1 Agrypnia vestita
AAAAACGAGTATAAACGGTAAGTACATACAATTCTGTGAAACTCTGTCGGAAAATTGCCTAAACACTTATTTGGAAGTCTTCGTGCAATGATTTTTATTTTCTTAGAAAGCTTTCCTTATAGTAATATTAAATTTCTTGTAGATGGCAGTGATCATTTATTAAACCTATTAGATTAAGAATTTATTATTGTAAATGATTTATTTAAATAAATACAAGGATTGTAAAATATCACTAAAAATAAAACATTAATATTTCTGAACTCTTTGATAAAATAATCATCAAAAAGTATACACTTACATTACAATACTATGACACAAACTCTGAATAACTATTGAACTAATGAATAATATTCATACTTAGGGCCGGTTTTAATGACTTGTTTTATAGTAATCTCTCGTTTAAACCATTGATGATTGCATTTTCCAACAATCACAGGAAATGGTTTTTACGAAAGATTACTATAATCCAAGTGGATGATGCAACCGGCTCTTAATCAATGTTCTTAGATATGTATTCATTCGTATCAACTGACATAATTACCTACCTTTACCCTGCCCCTAGACCCTACCTACCTAGAATTACAATATTCCAATTCAAACATTTCTGACAACAAAAAATGGACGTAACAAAATGTTAGTTATGTTAGTAGTATATAACCACTTACTGAGATTTTTAATCTACCAGTTTCAAGACGTACCCATCTCTTCGTCAGGACAACCACTACATTAACATGTAAATATCACTGCACACTACGCCCACAGTATTATTCATACACTAACACCCTCCCAAAATATTCCTCACATAAGTGTTAATCTAACCGAAGGCTAACATACATTAAGGTTCCTACCAAAAGTGATCAAGCATTTAAGGGATAGGGAGAGTGAGGGGGGAGGGGGGGTCTAAAGGGGGAAAAATATTAAAAATAAAAATTGACATGTTTGTTATCTATTTGGAAAATGTACCTACCTTCAGAATAGAACGGCCAAAAATTCGTATATAACAGGACATTGGGATATTGCACGTAGGGTGTCTCGTAGTTGGTAGCAAAAACTCCGGGGAGTCTTCTTCATTCGATTTTGAATAGAAAATATTCTTTACAGTTTAGGTGAAATGCCAAAAGGAGATCAGTATCGTCAAAGTTGTCATTTTTTCCCAATATTTCTGGCTTGTCTTTTATAAAATGTTTAACTATCTTGAAAGTAATTTAGTCGAGTATTAAAAATTCATTCGCTATGATAAATCATAAAAAATGATTAAAACCTTTTACTTAATACTCGAGGGCAAGATAGAAGGAAGACGAGGAGTTGGTAGAAGGGAAATGTCCTGGCTGCGCAGCATCAGAGAGTGGACCGGAATGAGATAGGCGGAGGGTTTGTTCCGGGCAGCGCAGGACAGAGAGGTTTTCGCACAAGCGGTTGCCAGCGTCGCGTCGGGGGACCTGACAAGACACAGAAAGAAGAAGAAGAAAACCTTTGCAAAAAAATCTTGTTAAAATTTCTGCACGATTTTAATCATTTTATTTACTTGTATCAAAGCAAATATATTTTTAATATTCAATATGAGGTATGATGAGGTTTTACAGAAGATAGGTTAGAAATATTGAAAAAAATGCAAACTTTGATGTCGCTTATCTTCTTATCTGTTTGAATTTCATACAGTGTATGTAATATTTTCTATTCAAAATTGAATGAAGATGACTTCCCCGAAGTTTTTGCTATTAGCTACGAGACACCACGTGTACTTCTGAAAAACGTGAATTTATTAATAAATATTAAGACGTTTTAATCATTTTTGTTGAATCCGTAATGAGGAAATATGAAAATACGAACCTGATATATACAGGGTTATTAGGAAAATATTAATAACCTCACAGGATTATATTTCTGCTTTAATTGTGAGTGGAAAATGTTCAAGCAACCACGACCTAATATCAATATGCGGCTTTGAGATATGCGACATTTAAGTTTGCATTTTTATTTTTTATTTCTGACTTATTTTTGGTAAGACGTTGGAATATCATTACAATAACTTATATCGAATATTAAAAATTCATTCCCTTTAATACAAGTCAAATAAAACTATAAAAACCTTCCAATTCCAATTGGAAAACATTCTAATTGGAATTTATGCAGGGATTTTATCATTTTATTTAACTAGTATTGAAACGAATGAATTTTTTGTAATCGATATAATTTACTGTAATGATGTTTCAACGTTTTGTAAAAAAAAATATTGAAAAAAAAATGCAAACTTTGATATTGCATAACTCCATAATTATTGATGGCTGCTAGAATATTTTCAACTTATAATTAAGGCAGGAATATAGTCCTGCGAGGTTATTAAAGTTTTCCAAATAACCCTGTATTTGCGAGAATTCTGATTTGCCCGATCCCTAAGCCGCCCGCGAGTTAGCCTAGTTAAGTTCATAATGACATTTTAACAAAAACTGGGAATTAGGGTTAAGTGCGTTTTTTGGTCGGGGTTTTGATGAATGGATCAAATACGGTATATTATAATACGCGGCTATCCAAATGATTTATCGTGTAAACGTGATTCTTCAGTCTTTTATTTTTCTGCAGTTTATGAGAGTGACCAAGAAAAACAAGGACCACTAATGTTTCATTGTTTTTGTAGCCGTATAGTGATATCACATTGTAAGGGCTACTCCGTTGTGTTAATCCCTTCAGAGTGACTAGAATTTTAATTAAATTTGGAACCGTAAAATTATAGTAAATATTTTATAGCATACTACTTTGACTACTGGAATTCGCTCGAGATTTTGATTCTTGTATATGCCTATTATTTCAATTTCAATTTATTTACTCAATAATATGTACATTACAAACTAAATATTCAATGCATCAATATTATGAAGGTATAAATAAATAAGAATATTTAATTAATTAACATATAATAAAATCTGGTCAAAGGTGTAGGAGAATCCTGCTTCGGAAAACCTCTTTAGATACATGGAATATATCAATACCCAAAGCGATTTTGTTCAGCATAGCTGTAGCGCTTTCAACAGGCTTAACCATCGGCAGGTTGGTCCTGTATATTCGGTAATTATCAGGAACATACAAACCAATGCTTTGCATAATTTTAGTATTACCGTGCATACCGCGCAACAATCGATAAAAATGTGTAATCAAATACACATTCCTTCTAGTCTATTAAACTATTGTAGCCAAGAAACTGGGTTGGGTAGAGCCAAGGATAATTCTCGTACTCCCTCATGTAGAGATATTCCAGAAACTTCTTTTGGACTTTCTCCACCATATGAGAGTACTTGCTCTCATGTGGCCCCCAAATCATCGAGCCACTCTCGAGTCTACTTCGCACCGAGGAGTTGTAAAGAGTTCTAAGTACGCGGGTATTCTCGAAAACCCTGGCAGTACGCAGAACAAATCCTAACATTCTCAAAGCATTAGCACTGATCGTCTCTATGTGATCGTGAAATGTTAGATTGCTTATAATGTTCCTTTATATTGCATTTCACTGAAAAACGTCAAAAAATATGCTTGGAAGAAAAAAAATAGCTGAAACCAAGCAGTAGATATTAATGTTGAAAAATCAAAAAGTATGGAACAAACAATACGGCCAGGTGGCCAATTTATTGTAACTTAAATATAATTTTGAAAGCATCATGGCTAATTATGGAAATGATATTGAGAGCTGAAAATAGGCGTGTTAATGAATAAATTCCAGTCGGAATTAACTGTGTGAATTTTACGGTGCCAGATTGCACCGTTCGAGGGGTTTTGCTGCTTTGTACAAACAAACATTTCGCTTTATATCATAACTAAGATCGTGTATTATTATTTCACGATAAGAGAACATACAATCAATTTAATATAAGTGTCGCCAATCTAAAGTGGAATTATGCTGAACACGTAGCAACATTGCAATGGAATAGGGAATGGTCTTGCAGCGGCGTCCATTGCTGGGCAGGAGAAATAGGAGTCATTCACAGACAGGGCCGGATTTAGACCTGATAAGGACCTAAGCTATTTGAGATATGGAGCCCTTTATAAGTCCCGATATTGTCGGATACCTAGAGGGTTAAACTGAAATACAATTAAGAAATATATAGAACGTGAAATAATAAACCTTTAACTTAAAATTTTTTTTTCGTAATAAACGGAAAAATTCAAGCTCTGGTAAAAAGAAGCAAAAGTTCTTTTAAAAGGCACAATTTACAAAGGCTTATTATCTAATCTCTTGAAACATGTTATAAGGATACGGAATTATATTAAACTAAAATATTTTCTTTCTTGCCTTAGCCAGAGCAAAGTCACTGATGACATCATCAAATGATAAACTGCGTAGTTTGTCACTTTATATGCAGATGAGACAGGGAGCATAATTTATCTTGTGTAATTGTTGTTCTAAATTATTTTTTTATCCTCTTCAACTGAGAAAAAGATCTTTCTCGAGAGTAATTATAACCATCATACTAATAAACAATTTCAAAACTAGGCACAATAGCGCTTTGTTCTTCGAAAAGACGCGCTAAAAAAATTGGATGAAGAATATGAGACATCCCGGATGTGCGCATCAGAACAAATAATGCTGCAGTAGGTATATTTAAGTATATATGATAATTGCTCTCTCGGGCATTTTTTTCAAATTGCCCCCAGAGAGTGGGGGCCCTAAGCCCTAGCTTGTGTAGCTTATACGTAAATCCCGCATTGCTCACAGATGAGCTAGACAGACGATATAGAACCTCTGGCTTGTATAGGGGAGTAGCACGAAACTGAGTAATCCTCCGAAGTTATGCGATAGGTGGGACCGACGAAAGTACCTTAAGTCGAATTCGCGTAAATCTGGGTACCTCTTTTTAACTATCTAACTAACCATCACGCCGCTTCGCCGCAGGGGTAGGCAGAGAGGATTGAACGCCACACTCTTCTATTCTGGCACACCACTTTTGCTTCGGCCACATTCATACATCTTCTCATACGAGTTCTACGGTTGTTGCAGCTTTTAACGGGGCCATCCTCAAACACTTGTTGTATCTGATTGGGCCAGGTCTTTCGCGGACGCCCTCTATTCCTGTTACCTTCAACACTCGCTTCATACATTTTCTTAACCATCCTTTCCTCGTTCATACGTTCCACATGACTAAACCTTCTCAGCACTCCTTTCTTTGTTCTATCTACCACACTGCAGCCAGCATTGCATTCACGTCTAATTTGTTCATTCCTTACTCTATCGATCAAAGATTTTCCACACAAGCGTCTTAGTGACCGCATTTTTACCGCATTCAGTCAACTTTCATTCCTCTTTTGCCAATTCCAGGATTCACTTCCATACATTCTTTTTATATAAATACATATTAATTTTATTTCATTGGGAATTAAAAACACTAGTTTAAAAGAAAATATTCCATAAAATTGCTGTTCTTCTTACATACTACATACATATTAATACAAAATATTTGAAAAATAAATAAAATATTTCGGTGTCTACATAATATCTAACAAACTTGTCTAATGTTTTCTTGTGTATTTTCATGTACGCAGAATTTATTCGTAACAAGTAAATATTTTTTAATTCTTTGATTTGTAGCTATAATGTGTTCTTCTATGTTTTTTAAAATAAATTAAGTCATTTTCAATTGAGACGAGATCTTATGTTACGCTTGAAATTTTCATGTTCAATAATTTTTTTACATTCACAAGATAATACATTTCTTACTAAATGTAGGAGAATAATATTTACATTGTTTGGATAACATAGTTTTTTAAGGGTTTAAACGTGTAGCAAAACAATCTTAATTTTCGTCAATCATACAACTCGCCTGAAATGTGTCCAATACGTATAACATCAAGAAAAACACTAAAAAAATCGAGAACCGCGTAACTCTGAGTTCGCGTAAGTCGGGGCAGCTTAGTCGGAGGATTGGTAACTGATGTCTCTGATGGTCTCGATGAGAACCGTAGTAGGATAGTGGGCGAGCCTTGAGCATTGTTCCCACTATGGATAATTTATTTATATTTTATCTAAAACAGATGGACCATAATACGGTTATAAAAGATAATAATATTTTAAGAGATTTTTTTAAACATAAAAATAATATTAATTACAACATTGGTCACCCTGCTTAAGTCGTACGTATCGTGAACTGTTTATCACGTCAAATACACATTAAAGAAATTATACTGGCAGCCATCATTTCTATGATTTCTTAATAAATGTTTCGCACCCGCAGCGCACATAAAAAATAAATTTTGTTTTTTATTATCATTAGTCATAAAACATAAAAAATGATTTCCCACCATTATACATAGATTATTTATGGTTTAAATAATATTTTACGTAGCTCTTCAAGAAATAATTCTGTCATTAAAATATTTTGAGATATGTACATAATTCAATTAGAGATAGTTACTAAGTCACCTCCCTATTAATACACTTCTAACACCGTTTCATCCATTTCTTTATTTCATAAAAAAATCTTTTTGATTGTGAAGATCGGACGGGAACGCATTGATTCTTTGCCTTCGTAATAATTCCGTAAACTTTGTTTTTCAAATCAGCATTGGTGGAGAAAGTGAAAAGGACTTTGTGTTATTAGACTCATTTAATTTCAAGCTTTTAACAATAAATATACTGAAATTCATTTTAAGGATTCATTTGAACACACGAAAAAAGGCAATAATACCTGCGCTTGTTTCCTATTTTTGTTTTTTTATTTTTTTTGGCATTAGCTTGGATTTCTTTAGTAAATAGGAAATTCTAGAATGTTCGTAAAATGCATGGAAATCCCGTAGCCTTAATTTAAAGCTTTTAATTTTAAATTTTTACATTATTTATCGTAGGTACATACTTGTTAAACCTTTACGGCGTTAAAACATTTTAGCACATTTCTATATTATTTCTGTTGATTTTATTATTTGCATTGAAGATCAATATCTGTGGGGCAGTGAATGGGATCCGCCCTTTATCCAGGACCGCTTTATTAGCAAAAGCCCCCATATCGGTCCTTCTCATTCGTCGCCTTATTGATTTTTTTATTATATTACTATGCAAGACTGTGTTGATCCGCAATGGTAAAGACCTTTTAGTATTAAAAATTATAAAAATAAAAAGCACACAAAAGTAAGGAAAAAAAAACGTAAGAAAATAAATACAATAAAATGGAAAAAAAGCAAGATCAAAGCAAAAAAATAGAAAATAGAAGAAAAATAAATGAACGCAATAAAAAATAATAATAAAGAGCATAGTGGGGATATTAATGGGGTAATGGGGTATTGCTTGGACATGATTGGACAAGCCCTCCTTGCTACACCACTGTCCAAAGGCCTCTTCGGGCTCGTGAGCCCCGAGCGGCACCCTGTCCGCCCACCATTTAATCCAACATTGTCCTCCAGGGGTCCAAATACAAGATACTCAACATACGTAGGTATCTTTGGACAAACATAACAGTACCATCTTAATCTCTGAATGGTGTTAAGGGTAGCCGAGAGATGGCACTTAGGTAGTTGTCAAGTTGGAGCGTTGCTCTTCACGGATTGGGTCATCAACCCCGTCTTGCCCTGTTCAGCTTGTTACGAGATTTTTCTATGAATTTCACTAGGTTTCATAACCTCTTACTACACAAACCCGATGAATGTTACTAAAAAAATACATTTCTCACTGCGTGGTTTAAAAAAAAAGTACTTTTTTTCATGTAATATACAGGGTTATTTGTAAAACATTAATAACCTCGCAGGAATATACTCCTGCCTTGATTATGAGTCGAAAATGTTCAAGCTATTATGGCCTAATATCAATAGTTAAGGAGAAATGCGACATCAAAGTTTGCATTTTTTTTCAATATTTCTGAAAATATATTTTTGTAAAACATTGGACTATCATTTCAGTAACTTATATCGAGTATGAAAAATTCAACCCCTTTAATACAAGTCAAATTAAAAAATAAAAACCTTCGAATTCCAATTGGAAAACATTCCAATTGGAATTTTTTCAGGGTTTTAATCATTTTATTTAACTTGTATTGAAACGAATGACTTTTTCGTAATTGATATTAGTTATTATAATGATAATCCAACGTTTTACAAAAAATAAGTCAGAAATATTTTTAAAAAATGCAAACTTTGATGTCGCATATCTTCTTAACTATTGATATTAGGTCATAATAGCTTGAACAATTTTGACTCATAATCAAGGCAGGAGTATAGTCCTGCGAGGTTATTAATGTTTTACAAATAACCCTGTATAAAAAATATATTAAAAAATAATATTTATTCCCAATCAAACTCTTGAGAGATTAGCCTGAAACTTATTATTCCTCGAGTTTCATCAAGAAACCATATCTTTCTAAAATAGCTAGTTGAGAAGCAAATTACTAGTATATTTTGTTTATAAAAATATTACGTTACCGTTTCTAAGAAGTTTTATTACAGTGTTCTTATTTTTGTGTTTATTCTTCCATTTAAATAAAATCCTTTAGAATTGATCGAACTATTTGTGTGAAAGGTGATTAGAGATGATGTTACAATAATTATTTTTAATGTCCTTATTATAAAAAAATCACAATTTACTTAGGTAAAAAAATGTAAAATGTGAATTAAAAACAAAAATCCAAAATTTTTTTCCATGATTTTGAAATTAAACGGTCTCCAAAAAAAATATTACGAATACTATATTTTTACAAAAATCATTTGTTCTAATACAATTAACAAAACTTGTTTATAATAAAAAACAATTTATGAAAACAACCAATTTATATATGAACCTTTTTTTTTAGTTCTTTTTAAAATATCTTCTCTTTTTGACGTATAGTTTATCTTCTTTACTCGATTTTTTTCACGGTTTTCGTTGGAACGCATAATAAAGAGTTGGGTATAATTTGATTATATCCACCACATTGCGATCCTCGAAAAATAAACTTGATCAAACTGTAACCAGATGCTAGAATATGGATTAATTGCGCACTGTCAAAACCCCTCGAAATGTATCACTCGTTTATACTGACAACACTGGAACACTTTAGAATCGTCTAGGGTCTCTCGCAATCTCTGGAATGCTCCACAAGTCTCTCGAGGTGATTGGACGATTGTCGTGGAGACTCGAAGGATCTAGAAGGCGGTGTCACCTATATAAAGGCAGGCGCGCACACGGCGGAGCGAGTTTATTTGTTTGACGTTTGAAGTGCGACATAAATATCCAGCGTCGATTCAAGTTCAACCACTTGCGTGCGAATATTGAGCAGAATTTTCTAGAACGTTAGCGAATCAACAAAAGCAGCGTGAAATAGTGTTAATTAAAAAACCGTGTAATAATAAGTGTGCGGAATATTCTAGAAACGTTTAGTAACTATGAATTTAAGAACAGTGTTCACGTCCAGTGAATTTTTGGTAAGTTGATAAAACCTTCAAATTGTTTAAGTGTTTAATTTGCCTCCCGAAACTGTGTCCCTTGCCAATACTGTTGTTTAAAGTAAAGGTTTACATATTATATCCTACAGAGGAAAACATTCCCGATTCAATAACAACAGAATGTATTTTCAAAACACATTTCCGGTGTCGAGATAACAATTATTATGTTTTGGCATATTGTTCCCAGGAAAATAATGACAATTCACAACTTTGCATAACACAATCCCGTGCGCGTCACGAAGTGGAAAAGTTGTCGGGTCGTGTGATGCCGCCGGCGTCGTTTGTGAACCGGTCCTGTGGAAGATACGGCGCGCTCTCTGCACTAGACTCCTTTATATAAATAATTGAATCGGCTTCGTGTGTTACTCTTATTCGGTTATAATGATGTACTTGTTTTAGCAATGGCGAATTGAAGAAATCCCGAGATTTACATAAGTAAAGTAGATTTCACGTAAGGACGCCAGGGTACTGACGTCTCTCAGTATAATGATTGGTCAGTATGTCTTCATGGGCGGAGTCGGGCGTTTAAAATTTGTTAAAAGCACCGTGTTCGCAAAATGTATGAACGAAAAGTCTGTTAATTAGTAAAGAGTATTTGCGATTTTTAAATGTATTAGCTGAATATTTTTTTGCCTTCGTGTAATCTTATGTTATAACCAACATTAATTTGTCTTATTTGATTGCAACCGTAGGTTTTTGAATTTTTATAAAATGACCTACTGACTTAAATGAATCATTATTTTTCTTACATATCACTTATTATTACTTATTATATTAAAGTGTACCTAAATAATATTTTCTAACCGAAATTGAATTAAGAAAACTCTCCCGATGTTTTTGCTAGACTGTATTGTTAAATCGGCGTCAAATCATTTTTAAAAATGAGAGAAAGTTAAATACAATTTTTAAATAAGTCGTTTTGTAAACATTGTCTCAGTGTGTCACTGCAAGAAACGCCCTTTACGTTCGGGTAATTTAGAGATCTGCCGAACGTTGCCGAGTCTAGTCAAAGGATAGTTGCCGATATCTCCATGCTAACCGCATGTCACCGGTAATACTTCAATTCTAGTATTATGAACTCTTCGTGGATACCCAACGATGAGCGCGTCTTGACTACAGCGTGGTTTAGTTAACGGTCCATAGATGGTGGCAGGCGTCACACACGCCGACTATTTATTAAAATCTTGTGTATTGCGCTCGCTGTGTAAATTCCACACATTATCGGATATGTTGAACATGTATTGGCGCAACAAGATGAAATATAAGAATTTTACATATTTTAACGCAAAATGCTTTCAGAATAAACTACACACTGTTAAAAATTCTCGCGCTTGAAACTATCCAATGTACTGGATTATTAATGATTTTTTTAAACTGATTAATCACATACAAGATCGTGTAGAATATAAAATGCTCGTACTGAAATTCAAACATATTGGAAAGTCTAATTTTTTTTCAAGGTGTGATTTAATCATCCACAATTAAAATACACAATTCTGTTGTAACAACGTTGATCGCTAACGCTACCAGATGGAGTAAATAATGATAAGGTATATAACATAATGAGGCACAAAAAAGAAGCACAATTCTCTGTATTAAAATTCGCTAATACCTAATCAAAGCTATCAAGACGCTACGCTGGATGGCGGTGTTCTAAATAGCCTTTAATTATATTTTTGATGTTTATAGCATTAACTTTGTGATTGGACATACTTATTAATTTTAATTAAACAACTTTGTATTAACCAATTAACTAGTAATTCTACGTCTACCGGTACGGTCTACGTCCGCAAACTATCTATCTACTAGCAGGAAGGCAATCAATCGGCTATCGCCGATTGCTTATTGCTAGGCCCCGCGGGCGGCTATTATGGCCGCTTCGCGGCCAATGATGGTCGCTCCGCGGCCAATTGTGTTTGCTGTGCAGCAAACACAATTGTTTGCCTATGCCTACGTCAGCCGCTTCGCGGCCAATTGTATCTAGCAAATTTCCACTTTTAATTACGGGTAGTTTAGATATAATTAAGACAAAGTATTAATTCAGTATTTCTAACCGATTAATAAGTCAGAGCGGAGTTTTCAAATTAATATTTTGAACGTGCTTTGTTAATTATCAAATTAACACTCTTTGCCATCATATTAAAAAACGTGGTCCATTTCAAATTATGAACAATTTTTTTTCGTATTTATCAGGATATTTTTGCACTAAATTAAAAGAAAGATCTATCTTAATGCCGTTATTCTGTATGTCCTCATATTATTAATGTTCTGGAGAATATAAATTATCACTTCCGAATCACGAAATTCTAACCTGAAAGACATGAATATGGCAGTTAAATATCATACATAATTATGTACTCACTCAACTCAATAAAGTGGTGTTAAACAAAAAGTTATTTTATTTAAAGATATTATGTCGCACCAAAATGTGTTTGCATCGTGTGAAAAAAATAAATAAAATAAAATAAATTTAAAAGTAGCTTTTTAAAGCGATAAATAGTTTAAACAGAAAACGTAAATAGCTGTCATCGCTCCCAATATGGCGAAGAACGGCCGAACCGACAGCAGTGACAGCTGGGTTATAGCTGGGTTTACATAACCGAAAAATGATACGGCGAAATTTACAAACACTTTTGAACAGAAATATGTATATCTAAAATTAATAAACGTGCATAAATATTAAGTACATTATTTTTATAAATGACCGTTTTTATTTTACGTTTATAATATTTCTACACATTAAATATTATCTGCATGTATTTTAAAACAATCCATACTTCTCGTTACTTTATCCGATTTCGCCATTTGTTTTTTTTTATATGGCAACAGAAATTATCCGGAGACGGCGACATTGGTTAGCGTAATTAATATATAGATTATTTATTCTAGCAAACAAATCAATTTTTGAACGGAGATGTGGCTCAGCTATGGTGGGGGTAATTGAGAAGTGGACGCGGAAATGGGGAATATGTCAAGTAACGGGCTATTCATAAAATTTATCATTTCATTTCATGCCCATTTCGGCGTCCACTTCTCAATTACCCCAGTTCAAAAATTGATTTTTGCTAGAATAGATAATAGATAGATAGTTAGTTTGCGTCCATCCTGTTGAAGATACAGTGGTATCGAAACCGGTAGACGTTGAGTTACTAGTTAAGTGATTAATACAAAAATGTTTAATTAAAATTATGCCTAATATTAAGTTGCGGCCGAAACATACTGTAAAAGTACGTCATTTTTGACGGGTTGTAGCTAGTCAAATTAACGATTCCCGCCGTTCGTTCATACTTTTAATGACGTAAGCTACAATCATTTTCAGAATAAAATATTCATGCAATCTGGACGCATTTTACGAATAAAAATAATTCTGTAATCTGTCACAATAGTCCGGCATTTTTTCACCGGAATGGGCCTGAAAGAATTATTCTCCGGATGTTCAATTAAAAAAAGTAACCCATAAAAACCAAGTTTTTATTATACTCCCTTTCTTTGTAAAATATAACAACAATTAAAGACGAATAAAACATATAACATAACACTAAACTTACAGTAATTTAATATATTTCTAAAACGTCACAGGTTTTGAGCTTTGATAAGACACTTCATGCTTTGAAGATTAAATTCTAAAAACATTTGTCAGTTAATTTACATTTTCGACACGCGTAGTGAAGTACCTACTATGAATACCGACGGAGTAATTCAAATTTAGAAAATATTCCGCGACGTTATCGGGCCGCCGTAATCAAACGTTTCTAATGATTCCAATTTGTAAAAACCAATAAAATTTCTAAAAAACCGAAATTATACTATAATTATTAATTTTTTTTAACGAAAATTTGATAGATCTTCTTGATCATCGCCACGAGTCTACTTGCCAAGTTTCAACTCGATTGGATCACGGGAAAAGGGTTAAAAATTGATCCAAGTTTTTTCACCCGGCATGCCGGCAAGCAAGCAGATGCCACGAGTTAAAAGAAAGGAAATAAAAAAAAACTAACCAACTGAGCTTTGGTTTGTTTTTTTAGGTAGGTACTTACATTCAATAATATTTTTATTCGATTCCATATATCATCAGTTCTACGTAAATTTGAAAATATGATTTTTTTACTTTTATGACGGGTTTCAACTAATTTATTAATAGTAGCGATAAATATTTCTTTTCTTTGAAAAATTGAGGTGCTGAATGATGCCTACATTTGTAGACGTAATGTGTTAACCAGTATATATGGTGACATTATAAATTATTCTGTGTAATGTTCGTAGGTTCAAATTTATAGTTGCGGCGCGACAATTATTTGTGTTTCATTACTTCAATAAGCACGCGTGTAATTAATTGTTTTATTTTATGATATTAACGAATTGAGCAAAAATACTACCTCTATTTTTTGTGTAGGTACTACTAGTGTTGTGATTTTCATTATGGACTATTTTATCGGGTATTGTTGGGGTACTACTGTGATCGATTTTGAGTCGAGATGAAAAATAACTGTTAATAATTATTTATTATTTTTATTTTCAGAATACTTTTGAGTATGGGGATCAAAATTTTCGAGATCATAATACTGGATTTTATCACCAAGGAACGGCATTGTTCAATATATATATATATATCTATATATATATATCTATATCTATCTATAATATATATTATAATATATATATATATATATTATATATATATTATATAACTCGACTATGCGGGATATTAAACAAAAATTAACTTCACAACCACACCCTAACAAGTTGACTTACTTTATTTTCCCATATAGGTACTCCCATACTTCTTTCCTTTATCCTAATCTAACAACTTACTCTGTCCTTCCCACCTCTTATCAATATACAATGAAACTATAAATAATGTCACACTTTGCTAATATCTTTAATAATTAATTTTCAATGGAATGTTCATAGTTGGCATAATTTACTATTTTTTATCTCTTGTATGTTAATTTAAGATTGCTGTTAACTTTTCCTAAAATAAATAAATAAATAAAATAAATAAATATTTGTTTCATACCTACAGACAAAACTATTTTTTATACGGGAAAGTAGGTACCTATGCATTTTTTTTGGGTGTTCATAGACCTGTTGTACGGCTGGCTTAATCCACCATGATAGACTATCACATTTACAAAATTTTCGTATACATGACATGTCAACCTTGCACAACTTGTTTCATATGTGATTTGTATTTTACTACCGCCATCTCTGGATGAAATTTGTCATCCCCATACAGTATACAAGTCGCCGTTGGTAATGAGATATCTATTTTTTTATTAAAGTTTTTAAAACAATATTTGTTTTATATATATATACGACATTCTTCCGAATTATTAACATTTACGCCAGAATACGCCTGAAAATTATTTAATTTTTTAGCTCCTTTTCATACCAGCTTTTATATATTTAAAATATTTTTAATATGTTAAAATGTTTTGAGAACACATTAATGGATTTTATCTCCAGAGAGACATCATCAAAGTATTCTGAATATTTAAAAACCTATATAATAGGGCAATTTCCTAAGGAAGGTATGCATTCAACGTAGTTTATTAATGATAATTTAGGGTCAATGATAATTCCCAAATATTTTATAGTAGCCACTATTTCTGTTTCTTCTTCAACAATCTCTATCTTAATTGCATTATTACTTCCTTTCTTTTAACTCGTGGCGTCTGCTTGCTTGTTTCCTTGACGAAAAAACTTTGGATCTATTTTTAACCCTTTTCCCGTGATCCAATCGAGCTGAAACTTTGCAAGCAGACTCGTGGCGACGATCAAAAAGATCTATCAAATTTTCGTTAAAAAAAATAAATAATTAATGTACAATTTTGGATTTTTAGAAATTTTAATGATTTTTTCAAATTGGAATCATTACAAAAGTTTGATTACTACCAACGGCGGGCTAACGACGACGCCACGGAATATTTAAAATTTGAATTACTCCGTCGGTATAATAGGTACATAACTACGAATTTCGAAAATTTATAATAATTGGTTCACATATGACAGCAAAATTGGGTATTTTGGGAAGAAATCAAATAATCATTTATTTCTTTTAGATTTCCACTTAGTTTTGAAGAATTCTACATTACTTAAATCTGATTCTTACTAAATCATTTGACGCTGGAAATTCGTAAGGTACGATATTATGATAATTGAATATATCAAAATCTTGACATCTCAAAACATCTGACATTTTAGAAATATATTAAATTCCTGTTTAGTGTTATGTTATATGTTTTCATTGGTCTTTAATTATTCTTATATTTTACAAAGAAAGGGTGTATAGTAAAAAAAAATTTTATGCCTTCTATTTCCTATGAACTTTGCTTATTCCGATTTAATTTAAATTTATTCACTTTGAGCCATTTTAATTTAGTTTTAAATTCTTCATTTCATATTATAATAATAATTGATAAATATATTGTGATGTATATGATAATCTGTAGAAGCTGGTAGCGGCTTAAAAAGTGAGAAGCCAAAGGGCAATTTATAATTCGATTGATCAAGTATACTGCAGGATAATAGATATCGATCAGATCACAACTTGGGGAAAATAATCATTGAGAACCAACTGAAAGAGAACTCTTTCGCGTAATAGCTGTTTGCTGAATTATCACCGTTATTTATAGAAACTAAGTAACTTTCAATAGACTCGAATTCCCACGGGTTTAAGTGCAATCCTGCACCATTCCAAAGGACGGCAGTGAATATAAACGAGGAAATCAACTGAAATCCCCAAAAAAAATTTCACGTTACTTTAAATGAACTTCCACACAAGTGTCGGTCTACGCGGAACAATTTTCTCTAGCATTTCTCAACACGAAACAATAAGGGATGTCCCTGGCTGGCGACAACGAAACGGCGACATGATCCTTGCGAGTAGTACGTTCATCGCTGGCCATTTCGAAAGGTCTAGTCAGAGGGAAGACATTTCGAGAAATATGTACATTTGATCTTTTGAATATTTGATGAGATTTCGAAGAACACATTGAAATCCCACTGTAGTCCCGGGAAATGTCCGCGGCCAGTACTGTAAAACTCTGAAGGTTGCTTTTCGCCGTATAAAAACGATTTGGAGTTTCTTTTGCGATACGTAGGGGTGGGGTAGGTAGGTGCTCGAGCTTCTGTTCGTTCTACGAATGACGAACGTTAAACACAAAGGAGTCGTTCTATTCCTGAACTCGAATGGAAAATAAACATTCAACTGTTTGAATACAATTATTATCGGAATGAGAGATTTTATTTTCATTTCTTTTAATAATTCATTTTGTGAAATGAATGGTTCTTTTTGGTTTTGCAGATGGATAAAATAAAATTGTAATTAGGTGGATATTTTGTTGGATTTTGTTGATTGTAATAGAGCGTTAATATTACGAGCTAGAAGATAAAGTAAAAAAAAAACACGGATCACCAAAATACATAGATATGAACTAACGGATATTTCCTGGTTCGCGTTTTGTTCTCACTACATTTGACTTGCTTATAAAAATCTTACGAACTTGTAAATTTTGAAACAATTATGAAAAGGTCAAATTAAATGCTCTTTTAAATAAGTCGCGCTTTATTACAAAATGACGTCTATAGTAAAAAATAGTTTTTTTTACTTGGGGATTCAATTATGTAAAAATAAAATCCTTTTATTAGGCGAGGGGACGGAGATATAGAAGAAGTATGTACTTTTTTTGTTTGTATGTATATTTAAGATACGTTTATAATGCAGTTAAAGTTTTTAATGTGCATAATTAAATTACCTAGTAAAAAAAACGTTTTTTTCACAATGGATATGTCTTTATAATTTTTTCCCAAACCGAGTCTCTTCAAGTAAAAACGTATTTTTGTAATAAAGCGTGACTTATTTACAAGAGCATTTAGTTTGACCTTTTCATAATAGTTTACACATTTACAAGCTCATAGTATTTTTTTAAACCAAAACGCGAACCAGGAAATATCTGTTAGTTTTTTTTTAACTTGCGATTCATTAGGCCAAGAGGCTCAATTACAGAAGCAAAACAAAACACCCAGACTTGAGTAAATCACATAGATTAATTGTGACCTCACCGGGAATCAAACCCGGAATTACCCTCGGTGTGGGAGGCTAGTGTCATACCCACTGGTCGTTTTGGTGATCTGGGAGCATGGGAGCATTAAAAATAAAAAAAATAATACATATATCGCCAGCAAATAACATTTAAAACAAAAAAAAATCACCTTTATAGAAAATTTAAACAATTACAAAAACAGAGTTATATTTATATCGAATCATGCGCAAAAGCATTAATAACTTCTTAAAAAATTATACCTACCTTAGAACAGGTATTTATATATACTTAGCGAGGTAGATAGTGACTGATAGGCTTCTTACATACTGTCTTATGCTTGTGTTCATTAGTAATTTATATGTATTAAGCTTGTCTTAATGATTTTTAATGATTAATAAAGATAATAAACGCCGATTTATCGGCACTGAAATTGAAAAATATAATAAACGTAACGATTTATCAGCAAAGATCCCTAGGTGAGTGTCTACCATTTAAAGCTTTTCACTTCAGATAAATCATTTTTATATATAATGTGTGGATGCTGGTGGAATTAGTGAACGTTGCTTTAGCCAGCTAACGAGGATCATAAGCCTTGTGGCCAGCCTATAAAGGCTTCCCATATAAATAGCTTCGTCTCAGTGAGACTTCTATAATTAATACATGCATCGTAATCAGAAATTTATCATTCGTGTAAAAGTATTCTGACCTTCAGTAATATTATTTATCAGCTGTTCGTACCCGGCGTTGTCCGGATTTAGTTAAAAATAAGTTTGTGGGAAGAAATAAAGGATTCGTGTTTTGCAAAGCTTTTAATAAAAACAATGTTTCCATTTAATCTAGGCTGGGATGGATGCGATTTCCATGCAAAATTTGGGTCGGAACGGTCGAATGATTTGCATAAAAAATATGTCATGGTAGAGAGGGCTAAAGGGGGAAAGAAGAATGTAACTATGTTACCCACAGGATCCTCAAGAATAAGAACGCAAAATTTGGGTCAGATCAGACAAACGGTCTGGATTTGTATAGAGAACAGACAGACAGACAGACATTGAGTTTTATAGATAGGTATAGATGATATTCAGTTGCTTACACACATGTATGTGTTATTCCGCAGTATTAATGGGCGATTCCAGCAGTTCCGCACTCCCGATATAAAATATTTAAGGATTCCAGGCTTGGTTGAACAGAATTTATTATTTAATCATTTTCAGAATTTGAATTATCAGTGGTAGCGTTTCAATCGTTGGATGGCTCGTGGCTTGTACATATTTTAGGAAATAACTTGATATTGCTATATGTAAGAAAACTATTGGTTTATAAAGTATGGATTCATTTTTTATATGGTATATGGTTTTACTTATATCACTATGTTAAACAAATTCATGTTTTGGTCGGCTAGAACATATTTATTCATAATTAGAAGTAGTTAATAATTTCTCATGATTCAAATTCGGTCCCCTTCAGCGGCTTTTTAGCTTATATAGCCATAAATAACACGGAGCCAGAACAAAGTTAAAATTAGTTTTTCACAAAGCGGTGTAATATATAATATATAGAAGATAAAATGAGTAAGCATGGTATATTCTATCATGAGTGGAAATGTCGAATATTACATTGTGTAAAGTGATCACTTAAGCCAACCATAAGATAGATCAAAAGTCCTATGTACACCCAAAATGACTTCTATACCTACTTTCCCATAAGAAATACAGTTTCGTCTCTGTGAGATATCTATAATATACATTAATTGATAAATTTGAGTATAGTTACCGGGTGCCTAATGTTTTTAATACATTGATACTGGGCCGGCGCGGAACATCGGCTAGCTCTACAAGTTACAAGTACGCACGACAGTGTGAATATATAGCGTACCTAAAATACGAATGTATTATTCTAACTATGGACATGAATATCCACATGATGTTGCAGTTACGTACAATTTTAATTTTGCAAAATAATACAAATTAAGTATTACGTAGGGACAAGGTATCGAATGAAAAGTATCGATACTATACTCATGAGTAGTATCGATAGAAATGTATCATACTCATAAAAGTATCGATTCTTTTTCGAATTTTATATGAAGATTTTATTTCGTCTGTTCTGTGCAGCACAAACATATTGTAACGAGAGTAGCCGGAGAGTTATTTTTCCGTACGCGTTGGCAGGCGATAACAGAAGCGAAAGAATCCACGGGCAGCGGGACAGTCCGGCCAAGCGAGCGATAGCGGCAAGAAGCAGTGATGCCAAACGAGCAGAGATTCGATAGCGATACTAGAAAATTCTTACGTAGCGAGATAAACCGAAGCGAATAGTAATAAGTGCGGGAATTGATGGAATATTCTAGCGAGCAGTGAATAAAGTGTTAAAGAGAATATAAAGTGTCTATTTACGAGTGATAAATTACGAAACAGTTTAATTTAAGAAATAGCGTTACATTTAATAGCGATAAGTAACATTGTACGTTAGTTTAATTAAGTTACGTCACAATATGCAATTGCGAAAGAATATTTATTATTAATATCCTTCCTTTGTTGGAATGGATTAGTAGATAGTGGTATTGCTAAATGTAGTATCATCACAGGCACATCCTTTATATTTACTGACGCTGTGCCTGTGAATCTTAACCTGCCTGATGACCTTTTTTCGTATGAGCCAAAGTCTTGTGGTAACTCTAAAAATCATAAACTGCTTTAACAGATTAGTTACTTGCCTAGCTCTTGGTGCAGACCAAGTTTGCTGCTGTCAATCGCCTTATAATAGAGATAACCCTAACACAAGCTCTGGTGTAGCAAATGTATTATTTTAAATCTGCAGTCAAGTGAGCATTGAACAGTAGTGCTAACACTACTGTTCAAACGGGTGAACAGTAGTTAATGTAGGTTAACACATCTAATATTTACATCAACAGCGGAAACTTCGGATGCACTTCAAACTGCTTCAAAGCCTCCTGGGAATGTTAAGCCCGCGCAGCGCCGCCGTCTTTATTTTTCACGATTGCAACGTGCTCTATGGACTGAGTGTGGATTACGTTAATTGATCCCCCTGTGTACAGAAAGCCAGGCTTATGGGATTTAAATCAGAGTGGATTTTATATCGTTGTGGAGTAATGTTGAGCAGTTCTGGATGAATCCTTTTACCCTCTGTGTGTCGTCGCCTTCTTAATGTGAGGAGATTAAATGAGGTATTGGTTTTATACCGGAAACCTCTTGAGCGGCGTCGTGGCGCTAATATTCAAATTCCTTGATAAGTCCGGGACAGATAGAGATTGAATAAATATAGACGGAATAGGTGTTGTGAAAAACCTGACCTAACCGTGTATAAGGTGGTTGAGCCTTGGCTCACCGAACCGAAGCTACCAACTAAATTTTTTTTTTTTTTTAAATCTAACCGAAATTAATAAACCATCTAATATAAGTTCTAATTCAGATACGCAACCTAAAATACTCTTACTGATCTCGATCGTACTGTTCCGAAATACACATTATAAAATAGATAATAACCTATAAGTATCTCTACGTAGATAAAAGGTTAGAATTATCCGTTTTGAATGAACTGAAAGGATTATTTTGTAAGAACGCGATGCGGTCGTAATGTTTCTTATCGATGTTTAATTAATATCAAAATCCTATTAAGTTATCGCAAGTTTCATTCTAAATGCAAATACTACCTAATGGCTTTTATCCTAGTTTACCAGGATATCTCTCTATACTAGATTATCTATTAAATGGCTCATGATGTCGTTTTTTTCCTAATTTATAAATAAATAAATCACTATACTCTCACTCAATTACTATAGAAACGTCTAAGTTATTGGCTCGTGATATCGTCTTTAGTCTATAACTCCCCCTCTATTGTGACGCACGTGGCAACCCTAATATTTCAGAAAACGTGTTGGAAATTCTATATTTACACATACAAAGATAATAATATACTTATAATTTTAATTCGGACTTGACTACAATACGTATAAAATTTATTGTTTAGAGTTTACATTTACTGGAATAACTAACCATAACAGAACCGTAAAATATCTGAAAGAAAAGGCACATTTACATATCATTTTGTTTTTAAATTTGCTTACTTTTGTTGGCTGCTTCTATATACAATTTATAGTTTGGAGAAAAACACATAATCAGATTGTTTCAGTGATTCGCCTCTGGATTGGTTATCTTGGTAGAAACTGTATTTATCTGCAAACCGAGAGTCTAATAATTTGAAAATAGGTCTACTTCCGAGTATGTGGTGTCTGTCGCTAACAGAACTTCACTTTTCTCGTTAGGAATTTATTTAACAAGTTTAAAAAATGAATCTATGGAAAGGAGGATTGATGTCCGTGGGTAATGACATATCCTCGGTTTCCGCGCTAAAGGGGCCCCATCGTCCCGCCCCTAAAATGCCATGAAAAACTTCCTTCTATACATTTTCTCTGGCGTTTCCTTTACCTTGATAAACAACCCGAAGCTAAATCTTGATATAGCCACGTAGTATGTTCCATTGCCTCGACAAATCGTCAGCATTCCGAGGAAAATGTAAATCCAAGGTATACCAAAACTTTAGGGATCACTTGCGTCTAAAGATTAAGTTGGAAGATATTAATAGTGGCATCTAATTCTTTTTAGGGGTCCTTGCGTCTAGAAGAATGTTGGTTATTAGTTTAAAGCTGATTATTGCAATTTATCCTCTGTGGAGTATAAAGATAATTTCTTGGTAAATGAAAATGTGAATTCCTCCTCGTAGAATGAAGACAAGTATGTTTAACCAATGGAACATTCCACGTGAACAGAATATATTAACCATGTGTCAATACATTCATAGATATCCAAAGCGTAGTGAATAAATCTACCTCACCAACTTCCTATGACCATGTGACTATATTTATACAATAATTAAACGAGTTATCTGAGCAAAATAATTCGTGTAGATAACGGGAATACTTTATTTCAAATATCGTTGAAGCATTTTTTAACGTCCGAACGAAATCGCAATATTCAGGGGTGTATCCTGAATCGGTTGCGCATAATTAATAACCCGATTCACTTTCTCTCCCTCCCGTTCATATAAGTCAGAATCAAATATTTCGAAATCACAGCGCTCTCACCCAGAAGTTTCTTCCTTCAATCAAGTACAGGTGTAATTTCGCCCCATTGAGGAATGACCCATCTGTACTTCTTGAAATTCCCTAGTTAGAACTAGTTCTTTATATATAGGGAATATGCACGTAATTATGGATTTTTGTCCTCATGATTGAACGTCTCCTTGGCAAAAAGCGGGGCAAACCCAAAACAATCAACCCACTTCATTCGCTCCCTCTCTTGCGTTCAAATGATTTGAATTACGTCTAATGGGATTAAAATAGATTGGTTCTTGTCTTTTTCCACTCCATAGTCATATTATTTCAATCCTAACTGCATTATTTATAATGAATCTAAAATATCGTCATAATTTTGTTACTCGTAATCAATATATATGGATTATTCTATCTGCCTTCACGCACTCCTGATGCTGAAGGCATCACTACGATAACTCTTGGTTGTTCTAGTATAACTGATCCATCAGAAATCACGCCGAACTAATTCCGGGGGTCAACAACACAGACTTCGGACCAAACGTCATACCTAATGAGTTATTTCGGGCAGTTTCCTTTTTAGGTATATAAAGCCTTACTTATAAACCCATTGTCGGACGTATATCATGGTCTTTATACTCCATGCTTGCTACCACCAAAACTGAACGATGCCATCGCAAGACGAGTCTTGTTATTTCAATCCTAACTGCATTATTTATAATGAATCTAAAATATATTGGTTCCCGTTTTTTTTTTTGATTTAACCACAACAACTTGAAATAATAGTTTATAATCTAATTTGTCTATACAGAATCTAAAATATGATTTGTAACAACGAAAAGGTTATAAAAGTCCATCGGAATGTATAACATGAAAGGTACTCACTGTATGTGAAAGGTGAAATCCCGAAGCACTGTTTTTTTTTCTTCCTTCCTTCCCTGGTTTCACCGTGTATGTGGAAGGTGAAACCCGAAGCACTGTTTTTTTTTCTTCCTTCCTTCCCTGGTTTCACCGCTGTCTCGTTCCGAAGGCACGTTATTTTATTTTTTGAATTTATTCTCTAATATTATTTAGTCAGGGACTATACTGTATCCACTGAGGTTTTTCAAAACCCAAGCGTCATCTACAGCATAACTTCCTACGTGAAAATCAGTCAAACACTCTCTCGTTTTTTCACTCTGTCGGCTTATTTATAAACTTTCATTCCCGACTCTACACCTATACTCTTACAAAGTCCGAAAGAGCCGATTGGTCGGTTCAAAAAAATGCTTTTAAATTGGACCTATCACGTGCCTACACATAAATGTTCGTTCCGCCAGGGGCGCAGTCAACTTATCTATAATACGCCATCATTAGTATTTATTTATTTTTGAACCAATTTCGTTTCTCCAGTGGAGCAGTCGCAACTCTCTCGCATACAAGCGATAAATTAATCTTAAATAGTTCTTTTGAGATATTCGATATAATTATTATTTTCTTTCTCATTTCTTTGTAGTAGGGTGGCAGGTTAAATCCATCACAGTGTCACCTCAATAATCTATTTAAAAACTAAGATTAATGTAGCAAATTATGTTGAGAATGAGACTAACATATTGGACTCCTGGAATAAGGTACGAACTCTCAGTCACTAGAATTATGTACAAGCACTTTATTACTTCAATGATATAATTACTTTTATTATTTCTCTCTCTTCTCACGTTCTATCTATACTAACCCGACAGACGCACAGTAATTCGCCTAGAACAAGCCAGGTGGACAAAAGTCATTTCAAAGAATCCATTAATTAATGATACCATGACAATAACAACCCCTCATGGGTCACAATTCGAGATAATAATTATGGAAAAAATTCCAGAGCGATGATTCATAAGCGGTTGAAGTGAAGTGATAAGGTAATTCCATTTACGGATACAATTTAGTTGCAATTTTGCAGTGCTTTCAATAACATCTAACAAGTTTAAAAGTTAATATTATAACGTTTTCTGTGATGGATTTTACTTTAAAGGGTATGTTTTTTTTAAATTCATTTATAATTTGATTCCAATTAGAGACAATATATGTTATAAAAGGTTTTGAAAAAATCACGTAAAAATTTTAATTTTTTTTTCGTTTTTAATTTTTTAACGTATATATCTTTTTGTACTTACATGTCCATGGGCTAATTTTTAGATATTATAAAGCGACAATCCTAAGCTATTTAACAACATATAATTTAGTCCCCCATATTCACACCATTTAAAAAAAAAAATTTTTTTCAGAATGTGTGTGCTCTCTTTCAAAAATGGAGTTTTTTGAAGAATGGCGGAAGCACAAGAAAGAAGAACGAAATTCTCGTCTAATGGATTTTATAATGCAAAAATTCAGTATTACGGATGTGACTCCTGATTCGAAGAGGTGTTTACAGTTACAAATTTCAAGGTTTTCGTCACAATTGTCTGAAAAGTGGGCTGCAGCCAATAATACGACGGACCGTTTTATAAATCAAAATAAAAGTTGGTTAGAGAACGCAGATTTAAAATTTAACGTAAGTGTGCATCAGCCCTGTGCTTCCTCATCATATGGAGGAAATCGGCATCAAGGTCGGCCCAAAAGGATGTTTGAAGACTCGTCTTTCAAAACGAGAAAACGTAGGGTTGAAGACTTAGTGCAATCGCGAAGTACCAGTGAGTTGACCCTAGCTGCTGAAGTAGCAAATCGTTTGTCGGGTCACAGAAAGGTGGCAACTTTGATACGAAAAATTTCGGATTCTTCAGGGAAAAGGAAATCTGGTGATGTTATTTGTGATGGCACGCAGTTAAACAGTGACGAGGCATTAGCTTATTACGTAGACTCTAAATGCACCAGTCACTCTTATAAACAGACACGAAAGTGGTCATTGAAGGCGGGACATCAAGTGTTTCCATCTTATTATAGTTTATGTAAGTCCAAAGAGTTGTGTTATCCTTCAGATGAACATATTTCTGTGTCAGAAACGCGCGCCGAAATTAAACTTCAAGCCATACTGGATAAAACCACTGAACGTTTAATTGAAGCGCAAAGAGAAGTTTTAAATAACGTAAATACCTAACGTTTTTCTATTTGGGATTTTGTTTGCGTTTCTTGTATTATGACTATGTATCTATATTTGATCTTATTTTAAAAATATTTTGGCATTTTATCGTTTAATATTTTGTGAATGAATATCGTTGTATTTCATTTTAGTCCTTGTTATATATTATTCCAATTTAAATTTGAGAGCATCTTTTTATTTTGAAATTCCTATTTCTGTGTTAAATTGTGAACATAATTTTCTTGTTATAACAATGTCGATTTTTACTCCCTTTTTTAACTCGTAGCGTCTGCGGTTTGTTGTCTGTCAGAAAAATTTGGATCGATTTTTAACTCTTTTCCCGTGATTCATTCAAGCTGAAACTTTGCAGGCAGTCTCGTGCCGACAAGAAAAAAGATCTAACAAATTATAATTTTGGATTTTTAGAATTTTTTTGGTTATTAAAATTGGAATCAATACAAATGAGTAATGTACCCGACGCGTGCAGTAGGCACGAAACCTGATTCATTGAGAAAGGGAGTATAATAAAAACTTTGTTTTTTGGTTAGTTTTAAAAATTTTATTCAGTACCTACTTAAGTTTTTTAATATAAATATTCTAAATTATCAAAAAATGTGAAATTATTCAATAAAACAACAAAGTATTATTAATCATATTCATTAAATATTATTTTAATTCATTCACAATCAAATCGTAGAACAAAATGTTTTTGTCCAGCTAGCTTGTTCTAGACGAATCACTGTGAGACGGCGTAATTACGCACGGAATTCTTTATCAATCGCATATGTAAATTACATTACGGAAATTTGGCCAAACACAATCTTCTCTACTAACTACTAACAAATCGTTTTTGAACTTTATGTGGCTCTAAAGTCATTAAGCCAAATTTTAACCAATCATATACCTACATGCACATCCTAAAGCTTTCTCTTCCTCACCCTAAATTCCGACTTCCTCCCCTTTTCCATCCATTCCTACTACTGCTACTATTCCCATATCATGTGCTTCAATTCTCATTATGTCTTAATCTTTACGTATAATTAATATATATTAATAATTTATTGTTTTTCCTGTTTTGCAAACTATACTGTTAAGATTGCCGATTGCTTAAACAAATAAAATAAAAAATATTTTTTTAAGTGAACTTCTAGCCACGGCAAGCAGTCAAACGAAACCGCTACCACTTTGGGTTACCAAAAATATATCTTGAAAAATTAATTACTGCTTTCTCATACATGCAATACTTTTTCGTTTTTTCTTATGTTTGATATTTTTCCCCAAATAGTCCTCCAATGTCGTTCATTGGGTTCAATTGCGCAAAGGATAGAACGGCTGACTGTTATTATTGTGTTTGCAACTTCGGTAATTGTTTCATTATAATAAATACTAAAATATACAATTATCATTTAAATAATTACATCTAAGTTAATTAACCCTGTAATAAAGTTAGCTAACCTGTTGATACAGGCATGTTCGGATCATGTACTCGCGTCGTGTTTTTTATTAATTAATTTGTACATCATTAAAATACATAATTATCTATGTAAAATTTTCGTTTCTAATGTCACATTCTTTGTCACTAAGGCTAACAAGACGCTAGATGGCGCTGTTTTCACGGCCTTAACTCGCGGCCGAAGCGACATCCATGAAACTAACGCTACCAGATAGCGCGGTTGCGCTGTGGTACTAACACAAACATACTATGGTTTCCCGACGATTTTATTTATTGTGAAAGTTAAATTTTATTTGTCGATTTGTGAAAAACTTGTAGCGTAAATCATGTAGAATTTCAGCAATTAATATGATCATAGATCGTTTGGATTAACGGTGAGTTTATTCAAATTGTAATGTATGTTAGTGTAAAAAATAATTTGTTTACATTTTAAAATGAATTCGCAATTTTTTTTGGTGCGATTCATTAATGTATAACTAAAAATTAATTAACGTAAAGCTGGAATTCAAAAATAAAAGTCCATAATTTTTGAATGCTTATTATAATACCTACGTAATTGTATTTATGTATAACGCGTATTATAGCTAGCCTCAGAACGGGCATTTCTAAAAAGGTACATGACATTTTTTTTATATCTAGGACAAACCGGGAAACGTGAATGGAGGAGCTCCTCTGTAATTAGGGTTGCCACCTTTTTTTGTGCAAATAAAGAACATTGGTTATTAAAGGTAGGAAAAAAATTACACTGTGTCAAAATGAAGTACGATTTATTTTACTTTTTTATTTTGCTTAACATATTTTTCATTACTTTAAGCAACTTTTAACAAATAATTATCATTACTAAACTACACAGCATGTTTGCAGTCTATATTATTTAAGTTTAAGTAAATAAGTCATTCATTTTTATCAGATTCACAGACGCTTTGTTTCTTTCGTCTCGCCATTTGCTATTCATCGGAGAAAAAACTTTATAAAACCAATTAACCATATTTTAACTGCATCAATCCGCCGTACACAAAACAAACAAGATTTTTTTACAATGACATTAACTATGCCACAGGGTACATCGTCAATTATTGAACCTATTCGGCAACAATCGATAACGTCATCGACCCCGGTAACTCTCTTGTTCTGTTTTACGCAAAAATATCTACGATCAACTTTTTTTTGTATGTTTTAAGTAAAATGAATCCCAGAGAAATTAAATCATGTGAAATAAAGTGTTTTCGCGTACTTTATTGTTCTCATCAAGTATAGAGCACAATTACCCGAAATAACGTACAATACTTTATAATATAGTACGGGTGGCAACCCTAACTGTAATAGACGCGAGGCGGCAATGTTTTTGTAAAAAAAAAATAAGAAAATTATTGATTAATGTATGTATAATAATATAATAATTTCCTTGTTAAAAATCACCCTATTTCTATCCATCTTTCAGGCTCCCAGGGTGGAGTAACCCCCTTAATCACTGTCAGTGATCGTGATTTACAATCATCAGTGCCGGAATCACAATTCATGATTTTGAGTTCATCACTGATTTTGAGTTGATAATACTGAGATTAGTTTTACTTTACAAAAATATTTTATACTTATGAAACTCAATGTCTATCTGTCTGTCTGTTCTCTATACAAATCTATACCGTTCATTCGATTCGATTCAAACTTTGCATATTCATGCTTTAGGACCCGGCGGGTAACATAGGCGATACTTCCCCCCTATTCTAATACCCCTTCCCCTCCCTCTGACAAATTTTTGATGCAAATCTGTACCGTTTGATCGATCGGACTCAAAATTTGGAAACTAATTTTTTAGGACTCGGTGGGTAATACAGGCGAGATTTCCCCCCTATTCTTTTAACCCTTCCCCTCACCTGATACATTTTCCGTGTCAATCTGCACCGTTTGACCGATCGGACTCAAAATTTGGAAACTTATTCTTAAGGTCTCGGCGGGTAGCACATGTGACATTTCCCCCCCTCCTATTCTTTTAACCCTTCCCCTCCACTGATGATAACATAAACATAAATCTGTACTGTTTGACCGATTGGACTCAAAATTTTTAAACTTATTCTTTAGGACCCGGCGGGTAACAAAGGTGACATTTCCTCCCTCCCCTTTTACCTTTTCTCCTTCCCCTGATATATTTTCGATGCAAATCTATACCGTTCGAATCAAACCTTTGTTTCCCCCCACAAATTTATTTTCAACTTTATCATTAACCCGTGCAACACCGGGTACGAGCAGCTAGTTCTATATATTTTTCATGATGTCCGCGAAGATACTGTCCTAGATTAAACATTTGGGATGCTGTTCGGGTTTGTTAGATTCCCCTTGGACCGCACGTTAAGACATAGATTTTCCTCAGCGTTCATTTACGCCGTATTGACCGTTATCCGTTTCATTAAACGAAATGGTATTTTTGGCTACGACGTACAAGAATTTATCCATTAAGTGAAGGTTCGCACTGAGGATATTTTCACAGGTTTTAATATCATTGCTGTGGGTAGCAACAGCGATATTGCCTGCGTATGCGAAATTTCAGTTCCCGGTAGTCTATTGAGGGATTTTCTACTAAAATTAATTATTTTGAACGGTAATGACATTACAAACCAACAAATATTTAAAATAAATAATAATATTATATTCTAATGTTTGTGAACTTTACGACTTCGAGCAATTGAAAACCTATCTAAAAGTTTTTTTCAAAGAATTATATATTATTCCTTAATTATGTACCAATTATTAGCGAAATATGTAATCATATAACAAATATTACGAGTATTATAAATCGGAATATAACAATAATGTGGAGAGTCTAAGTCCGAGACATGACGCTACTCGTTGCTCTAAACAAGACTCAGGATCGCGAAGAGTAGCGGAAAGCGGTTCGCGTTGCAGAAGCAAAATAAATAATCGCTAAGCTCTGTAATGAGACAGCTAAGAAAAAGGGCTAAGGAAGAGAAGAAAATCTGCTTAAAAAGGCCGCCAGACACTTCTAAAAACTCAGTATTTGAAGAAGAAGAATTGAATTTTAAAACCATTTCAATTCGCCGCCTCTCGTATGAAAATTTATACAATCTCTTTTAAAAGCTTTTCGCGACTCAATAGCCATTAGCGAACGGAAAATAGACTAGAGGTATCGGAAAAAATCATAGAAATAAACATATTACTCCCGGGGACCGAGGAAAATGAGGGTAATTCGTATGCGGTTTCCACGCCAAAGGACGACAAGCACCTCCAAGTGGCAGCACTCAAATTCAGCCCGGGGCATATAGAGACAAGGTGCTACGAAAATAGACAAACAAGACAAAAAATATTTTAGCATGGTGTTGCTTGTATCAAAAGGATCTGGCTTTCGATTTAATATAAACACTTTAATACGATTTCTATTCAGACACAGGTTTGTCATTTTCAGCTAGAGGTTTACTGTTAATGAGATGGTGTAGAATATTTAGAGAATTTAATTAAACATGTAATTGTTTAGAACTGCGTGTAAAATCACTATTTTCTGTGTGCTTGATGTTGAGAAATTTATGTAATTAAATGCTCATATGGAATGGTACGTATTTTAAAAGCATTTATGAAATTGTGGGCAGGTATTAAATGAAGGCATGGTATTTATTATTAAGGTATTAATAAGGATTATATTAATAAAATGCCTATTGATTTTATAAGGTAAAGTATTCAGATATTTAAAGGTTTCTAGGATTAATCAAAAAATTTAGTAAATTGATGTACTATGTATGTTTTTATAAATATTGTGTAATAAATGTCTTGTACATACAATACATATTGTTCTGATCCTAATAAAAAAAAACACTCCTGAATTTATTAGTTTTCTTAACAAAACAACTTGAACCCATAGAACACATAAAATGAATTATTTATGTACATAATAATTCAATTTCAATTTCAATTTATTTATTTATTAATATGTACATTACAAACCTAATATTGAATGCATACATATTATGGAAGTATATATATATTTAAAATAAGTAAATTAATTAATTAAGAATAACATTTAAACTCTGGTCTAAGGTGTAGGAGAATCCTGCTTCGGAAAACCCCTTCAGACACATGGAATATATTAATACTCAAAACGATGTTGTTCAGCATAGCGGTATCTTCCAACGGCGAAACCATCGGCAGGTTGGTCCTGTATATTGGAATGCGAAACAATCTATGCAGACGCTGTCTAAGGTAATTAATTATCAGAAACATACAAACCAATGTTCTGCATAATTTCAGTATTATCGATCATACCGCACAACAATAGATAAAAATGTGTAATCAAATACACATTCCTTCTAGTCTCTAAACTATTGTAGCCAAGCATATCCTGGAGAAACTCGGTTGGGATAGGTTAGGTTAGGTTAGGTTAGGCTAGGTTAGGTTAGGTTAGGGTTAGGTTAGGTTAGGTTAGGTTAGGTTAGGGTTAGGTAATTTGCCAACCCCCGGAAGATATAACAAACTTAATAAAACATTGTTTAAATAATACATTTTTTATCTATGATGGTAAAACTTACAAACAAATTAAAGGGGCTCCAATGGGTTTATCACTTTCACCATCAATTGCTAATCTGTTTATGACAAAGTTTGAAAAAGATGCATTGGAAAATTATTTTTTAAAACCTAAACTGTGAATAACATACGTAGATGACACGTTCGTAATATGGCCTCATGGATTGAACGAACTAAACAAATTTCTCGATTATCTGAACGGTATACACGAGGACATAAAATTCACTATGGAAATGGAAAATAACAATGAAATACCTTTCCTTGATGTCCTAGTGCTCAAAAAAGATAACGGCAGTCTCGGCCACACTGTTTACAGAAAGGCTACGCACACAGACAGGTATCTCCATGCATCTTCTAACCATCACCCGGCGCAAATTGCGTCAGTTGCAAATACATTGGTGTCAAGAGCAATAAAAATATCCGACTCCGACCATCGTAATGAAGAAATAAACCATCTTAAAAATACGCTACAATGTAATGGATTCTCTAAACAAATAGTTAACAAAGTAGTTAAACGCCAGTCGGACATTGAAAATAGAAATAAAACAGTTAAAGATATTACGGAAAAACCTTTATCAACAGCCTTTTTACCATATATAAGAGGGACAACAGATAAACTCAGCCGTCTACTAAGAAAATATAACATAAGAACGATATTTAGGACTGAAAACAAAATATCTAGCCTTCTACGCAGTGTTAAAGACAAAATACACCTAGAGTCCCATGGTGTATACGAAATACCATGTGGATCGTGCGACCAGACATATGTTGGAAAAAGCAACAGAAAGATATCTGCTAGGGTTGCTGAACATAGAGTTGATATGACCAACAAAAAACTAACATCGTCGCTTGTCCAACACACGCTCGAAGAAGGCCACAGCATAGACTTTAATAATACACGAATAATAGCGAACGTCCAAAACGAAACAGTAAGGATATTTAGAGAAGCTATAGAGATATATAAAAGAATAAATATTATCAACAATAGAGATGATGGTATACGTCTCCCAACGGCATGGAAAAGCATTCTATTCAACAGTAGATTTCTTAGTAAAAATAAAAATAATATATTAGCGCGCAAAAATCAATTAAATATAACCACCGACACAATAGAAGCAACATCAAGTGCAAAGCGCATCACAAGGAGCCAAACAAACGCCATTAAGGCCAACAACGGCCGGGAACACCCATTATTTAATACAAAATTCCCGAAAATCATTAAGGCCAATAATGACCACAGTACCCAAATTTAGACTTTAACTTACCAGACCTCACTTGGTAATAAGCTTCCGATACGAACGGACGTGTTCGCACTGCCCCTCGTGACGGAAATTTATTAACAAGCAACCTGAAGATGCCTGTTGTGATTCAGGCGAAACGTCGGTTGACGAATGGTCCTTCTGAGGACCAGATTTTGACGCGGGTTACCCCCAAAGAAATCAATACTAACATTTCTAACACCCGTGAAAACCTTCATTATAACATATATATATATACATATGTTCTGAGAACACAATTACTGGATTTATCAATGGCGGGATTATTATTTAATTAAGATATGTAAATTATAGAAGTCTCATAGAGACAAATCTATTTATATGAGAAAAATGTATGGAAGTCTTTTTGTACGATGGTCCAGAATATAGAAGTATCATTGTCAGCTGTGAAACTATTTATACTGTTTCATAAGAAGAGACGATAAATGTCACTAGCATAGTCTCTTGAAATATACGGATGATTCCTATTTGGAACATATTTATAACATACAACAATTTGATGTGTGGACGCTCTTACGATGGAATTCGTGAACGTTGCATTGTGTAGAGTGATCACTTAAGCCACCGAATACAGGTTGTAAGCCCTGGGCTATCGTACGTAAAGACATACATGTTTCTCATATGTTTCACCTTCGTCTCTTGAAACTTCTATAATTTATCTTAATTAAATAATATATTGTTTTAAGGTATTTTGTACCCGGTATTCTGTTAGGCCCGAATTCCGAGTCAATACTTGAATGATTTAAAGTTACGCCTTAAAAGTGTTATTTTGTACTGAAAATTATGCTTTCAAGGCGTACCTAAACCTTTAAATCATCTAAGTATTGACTCTGAATTCGGGCCTTTAGTTTGTCATTAAAATACAATAAAATAAATAAATGTATGTCTGCACAGTATCTATATTATGATTGCGCTGGATCCGCCATCTAGTATTGCGATTTTTTACATTGCCAGCTTAAAGCTGGCTTTTTTAAAAAAAAAGAACCAATCGTTTGCTTATCCAGCCATCAATCACACGATTTGGTAAAAAGTTCTTCCATGGATTTGTCGAAAATGCTGTACGATTCAGTTTGAGTTGGTGATCTCTGAAGATTATTGGGGTTAAGGTGGTATTTGTTTGTCAATTCAGGGCAGTTATTCTTGTTGGTTAGAATCAATGCCTCAATCAGATCATCTTGCTTGCGTTTTTGTTTCAATATTGGCAATTTTAGTTATCGTAATCTTTCTTCATAGAATTTCTTCTTGAGACATTTAATAAGATGAATAGCTCTACTTTTTAATTTGGGAATTTTCATAGAAGTCTAAATCCTAAATAAAATATGGGCTACATAATATATCTGGAAACAATACTCCAATATGGCTCAATTGTAAGAATTGTACAATTGGAGGAATATGGCCGCATTCATCCTATGAAAAGATTTTTTGATGAGGTACGACATTGTGCTTTATTTGTCAAGGCAATTATATTATGTTAACTCTATTTAAACTACTAAATGTGATACTATTATACGAAGATCTTTTTGTTTCTTTATCAATTTCGGGTGTGTTTGTGAAGATAGGAAAATGATTGCATACATATGGATGATTCTCGGCTTAATAAATAACTGTTTTTTGAACAATTTTTATTAATCAATTAGAAAAGACATACAGAAAAAATGAAATTAACAAAAAATATTTTAAATGCCGCCGGGACTCAAACCACGGACCTCCAATTCTATCCGGGAATGGTGCGTTATCTAATTTCGCCACGGCACTCTGGTAAGTCAACGAAAATTTTTCAACCTTATATGTAGTCTCTTTTTAATTGATTAACTTTTTTATTCCATTTTTAAAGCAATCCACTTTTTATAATGCAATAGTCACGAATACCTTCGCGTATCTACCGCTAGAGGACGCCAGAAATTAATAAATTTCATTTTAATTTTTGGAAACATTTGATACAATACATATATATTAAAGGAAACGCATTCTTATTGTAAAGTTGCAATTTCAGAACAAAGTTCCGTGAATTATTAAACAATTTTTATAAGTCAGTTAGAAAAGACATACAGAAAAAATCAAATTAACGAAAAAATATTTTAACTGCCACCGGGACTCGAACCACAGGCCTCCAATTCTATCCGGGAATGGCGCGTTATCCAAAATTGTTCAATAATTCACGAACTTTGTTCTGAAATTGCAACTTCACAATAAGAATGCGTTTCCTTTAATATATATAACTGTTTTTTGTGCTGTTATGTCATAGCAAAAGTTGGCAGGGCGGGCCAAGGAAAAGATTTAAATATACCATTAAGAAGAATCTGAATAGAAGCACCAGAAGTAGAATAAAAGTAGACTTCATGCTCCACGGAGGAGGAAGTAGAGTACGATCCGTGTTTTAACTCAAAACATTTTCAAAATTCTTTTAACAACATCCTATTTAAACCTTTCGTCGAAATTACATTGAACGGCCATATTATTGGAATTTATAAATTCTAAAACACAAGTTCACACGGATCGATAATCGTACACGAATACATAAATTTATTCTATCCGAAATACCTTTCGGAATTCCGCTACATTTCAGAATGTCTTTGACCCTTTCGATGGGGTACATTTGTATTTTATCCTTGACGAAAGAATGTCGAAACAAAATATTTATACAAAAAAGAGAAAATCAAAAATTACTTACAGTCGTACAAGATGGCTCGAATTTTAATTTTAAGGGTTGTTCAGCTTACAGTTGTGGTGTTACAGTTTTTTTAATGTCTTTCAATTGGCCGTATTCTGAACTATGCAATATTACTATTTCTGTATCTTGACAGTTATTGTACATTGTGACATGTGACATTGACAACATTGTGACTGCCAATGTTGATGTTTTAAGTTTGAAATGTTTGAAATTAAAGAATTCAATAAATTAGAAAGCTCATTTTTCATAATTGTGAATAATTTTACGTTTTTTTACGTTTTAGAGCTTTCTGATTGATTGAATTGATTAGTTTCAAACCTGTTAAACTTAAAATTGGCGGCTTTACTGTCAAGATACAGAAATAGAAATATTGCTTAGTTCAGAATACGGTCGATTATCTGTGTACTTTGTTTTCCTTTCCTGTACCCTTTGGCCGATCGTTACCACATTATGCACATTTTTTTCCATTTCACATGGATATTTCTCGCTGTAATCTTATGAAAAATTCAGATTGCATAAAGTTGAAATAGAATTGCTGTTATAAAAAAACAGTGTGCATGCAAATTTTAAGTTAGGTACCTATTATTACCTGACCTCAATTTTTGTATTTTCTTTAATTTTTTAAAATATATTCTAAATATAATGTATTTAAATTGTTTTTTAAGCAATGTCCTATATAAAAGTTTGTTCCATGAACCCAGTTATTGGATTCTGTCCCCAGAGGGATGATTAATTAATCAAGGATAAATTATAGAAGTCTCATAGAGACGAAGATAATTTATATATGAGAAAAGTGGATGGAAGTCTCTTATACGATGGCTCAGGGCTTACAAATAGTATGAGCTGGCTTAAGTGATCACTCTTCACAATGCAACGTTCACCAATTCCATTGTAAGATCTCACACATTATCAAATTTTTGAAATTCTTGTTTATAAGCAGAGACAATAGTAATATATGAAAGGTTCTTGATTCGACCATATGTACAGAATTTCAAAAATTTGATAATGTGTGGATGTTCTTATGATGGAATTGGTGAATGTTGCATTGTGTAGAGTGATCACTTAAGCCAGCTCATACAGGTTGTTAGCCCTGAGTCATCGTATACGAGACTTCCATCCACTTTTCTCTTATATGAATTAGCTTAAATTTATTCTTGATTATTTATATTGCACTATTATTTTTGTTAGGTAGCTAATTTCTTCCATGAAAAAGCCAGGCGCGTGCAGTGGGAACATTGAAGCATGACCTTTTTGTAGACGTGTATTTTGGAAAAAAAAATCTAATAACTTACCTATCGAGATACGATGCATCATTAACCTCTTAGAGCAAATCAAAAAAATTAAAATGTTCCTAAAATCAAACTTAAATTCATAAATCATTTAAACCTATAGCTTTTTTCAAAATAACTCCTATACTTTCATTATCAATTTACTTTTTTTACTGTATTAATAAATAACTTATATACACTATGTACCTATATATTATAACAAGGAATAAGAACTGTGGCTCCCTCATCAGACTCAAGAGCCTCTCTTCACTGATGAGGTCTACATGACTACCAAGTATTTAAAAATACTAGCAGGAAAGCAATCGGCTTCGCCGATTGCTTACTGCTAGGCCCTGCGGGCGGCTATTGTGGCCGCTTCGCGGCCAATGACGGCCGCTCCGCGGCCAGCCATGGCCGCTGCGCGGCCAATTGTGTTTGCTGTGCAGCAAACACAATTGTTTACCTATGCCTACGTCAGCCAATTGTATCTGGAAAATTTCCATTTTTGCTATTGTGGCCGCTTCGCGGCCAATGACGGTCGTCCCGCGGCCAATTGTGTTTGCTCTGCAACAAACACAATTGATTTCCTTACTGTTACAAAGTTAATACAATTTGATAATTGGCCGTATTTTGAAGTAAGCAATATTTCTTTTTTTGTTTCTTGACAGTTACTGTATAATATTGTGATGCTGTCAACTCTGAGTTTTTAAGTTTGGCTGGTTTAAAAATAATGAATTCATCAACATTGAGGAGAAAAAAATCAGGTTTTAGTGTCTATGGTAGCTGTCAGTGACAGACAAAATTTCAGTGAAAAAATCAGGTTTTACTGTCTATGGTAGCTGTCAGTGACATACAAAAAATGAAACAGCTGTCAAATTCTTCTTTGTATTTATTTTTATCGATAAAATTACAGCGTCTTATTTATTAATAAATTACATAGCATTTTAGTTTAATGATTATTGATAAATGAATGTATTTTAAAAATATATCATTTTGTAGTCCATTTCACGACCATCATCTTTAATACTATCCACATAATAAAATGTAAAGATTGGACCTTCTAAACGCCCGAGTACATCTTCGTTAACCAATCGAGCATGTTCATTCTTTGGACACAGTATCGCTCGTTTACTCATTAGGGGAACATCCGCTATAGAATGTACTTCATTATATATGCTTTGAACAACATTTTGACTTACACTTTCATTTGGAATAAGCACTGATGACGCATACTTTCCTTCCACAGGAGGCAGCTTTCCATCGCCTAAATCTAAAAGCCACTGTGTAAATGAATTTTCACCTTCTAAAGCGGGGACATTAGTTTTCAAATTGAAAATAGTAAAATTTTTCCAATGTTGGCTGTTTTTAATAGATGTCGCTACTAACTGACCGCGAGAAGCCCTTCGAGAAACTGGTAGAATTTGTCTAGTCGCCGCCCAAAATGATTACTTTATTGCCAAAAATATCATTATTACCCATTATATCGCGCAGAGTACGTTCAATTATATCTAAAGCTATAACTGGCGCCATCGGCGCTTCATCCCAGATGATACATCAGCTGCACTTATAATTGCACGGTTCTTGGATGTCACTCTGCATGTTGTGTTATTCTATAAATCAAGAAGTAAATTAAAAGCCATGTGACATGTACGTCCACCCGGTAATAAAATTGCTGATATTCCTGTCCAAGCAACAGATAAAACTTTCTTAGATCTTCCTCTTCAAGTATGTATAATAGTCTTATAAAGGAACGTTTTACCTGTGCCACCAGGACCGTCAATAAAGAAACATTTTTTTGTTTCAGATACATCTGAAATTTTTTACTTAATATACTGTCGAAAGCACAATGTTCTCGATTGAGTTTTCCAGCCATCTCTGACCCTAAAGAACTTTCTAATGCTAAATTAATATCAACCACTTCATTATAAGTATTGCTGTAATCTGGTCCCGGCAAACCCTGTGATGTGCATGAAGAATTTTCATTTATTAATGCCTTTTGAATATACAAAAGGGAACAATTTTGTGCAATTTCTGCAGTAGCACCTTGACGACTAAAGTCTTCTGACATCAAATCTTTGAAATCGTTCCACAGCTGCAACGGATCTGGTGGGAGGCAATGAATCATTAATAAGACAAATAGGTCACGAAGAGCTTTGGGCATCATATACGTTGAAGCTTCAGCCATGCAACACTGCCATTCTCCAATATCATCGATGAGTCCTAATTCTCGTACTGCATCACGAAATGTAGGAAGTAAGACAACCATTAATAGTCCGCAAAGATTCAAAGGACGTAGCCCCAGTCACTTGTAAAAGAATAAGTCTTAAATGGTATAATTCTATATTTCTAGGAGAAACGGGGGACATGCGACCAATAATCTTGTCCCCGCCACATTGCCTCTTCTTCCACTGCTTATTGCTAGAAAAAACATAGAAATTAGTTAAATCCTGATACTTAATATTACATGCCTCATTATCTTGTTGGTTAAGTTTAAACCATGCAGTTAATGTTGTATTATTTAAGGCTGTAGAGTCCAACCAAATTCACCTGATGGAAATAACAATGGAAAAACCATCGGATCTAAATGTTTTGATAACATATTAATACGCTGGAGACCTCCTACATTCTTAGGGTGAACAGCAAAATCTACGTTTGGCGGTAACCTACCTTCGTAATCTGCTACATACACAATGGCGACTTCATTATTATTAGATGGAGCATTATACCTTCTTTGGTCATCTAACGAAGAACGCGTAAAGAGTAGTTGAATATTCCGCATCTGGCCCCCGTGCTCTGCAACTATAGATTCTTCTTCCTCAACCGCTTCTTTCAACCTTTTGTATTGGAGAGCATATGGACTTACACGACGGATGACATTATCAATAGTTTCCATTATATTTTGTTGACATCTAAGGTTAGACGGATGGCTCATACGTACCCTGACTGCTTCATCCGCATCGTAAACATATAGTTGCGCATATGCCGGCACCTCTCCATCACTCTGCAAACTTCTAGACGTTCTATGATATACTTCACCTGAAATTTTTAAACAATACGGGCCTACACCTGGTATGTCACTTATTTGCACTCCGAAAGATGCAAATGCATTAGCACAGTTGTACTGCACATTTAAAATAAGATTTCGCATTTCTTCCTTCAGCATACACTCTTTGCCTAGCATTTTTACGTTCCCGCTGGTCAGCATTCCTTCTTTCACATTCCTCTTCTGTTATGTTTGACAGTCTACGTCTGGCATTTCTTCTTTCATATTGTGAACTCGAATCGCATTATCAAATTGCCGCTTTGTGATGTTGAGTATTCCATCGGAATTCTGAAAAATAATAATATTTATGTATAAATACGGAGAAAATGACACGTAAAATGACATTCGCGCCACGCGCTGTGAGTCTTTTGAGGTTATATGAGAGACGTTATGACGTTAATCTAAGGTTAAGTTCACTTTGCAGTTTAAATAAAATATAAAGCGTAATAAATGTTTAATAAATAAATGTTTTGAACGTTTATTGAAGCAAGATTAATGCAAAAACAATAAAAAGAAAAGCGTAAACGTATACTTACTGTCAATGTCATAAAGCGTCATTCTGTGGTATGACCAGCACAAAAATTCGTTGACTGCAATTACGTTGGCTGTTTTAAATACACGGATTCCACGAAAATATTTTAAAAAATCTATAAATTGCGATATTTTAATTTTCGATAATTTGGATTTGGATGTTTTTTGATATCAGTTTGTTCGTATTCCTATATTTTTCAATCTTTTTAATGTACTCTAAAATGTTTTTTTTTAAACTGGCAACAGAAATTATCCAAATGCAGAAACGACATTGGTTGGAGTAATTAATATATAGATGTTTAATCTGATATGTTATATATAAAAGCTGAATTTGTACCATAAATTAAATAAATAAATTAAAAAAATATATTTATGCTACAAATTTTTATGATATATCAAAATATAAATACTATGACAACAACTGGGATAGCAATATTACGAAATATATGTTGTATTCCGATTTTTTATTCAAATAATTGGTTGCGTAAAAGTCATGCTGCGATGTTCCCACTGCACGCCCCTGGTAAAAGCCCTAAGTGTGTGTAAATAAATAAATTACTCTTAATTAATCACTACACCATCCTCCCTGGTCATCCGAAATATAAGAAACATTTTATATATATTTTTTATTTAATATTTTTATATTTTATGGCTTTTATATAAAATTATAATAAAGCTTAGGTTTGTCGACACTAATAGAAACACTTTAATTCGATTTGCCGATTATGGTGATTTTTGTTGACGGCGTCTTTCCGACCCCACCCGATCCGTTGCACGCTCTGTTTAATGATAATTTATCACAATCGCAACGTTTAGCGATCTAACCCGATCTGTTTCTATTTCGAGAAGGCGTCGCGCGGGGCGAGACTCGTCTGCTGGCTGGGCGCAGCGACTGGGTCGCGATCGGCCATTCCTGGTAACATTAAATTCGAGGGTACGGATTTTGGCGTCTCGTTAGCATTAATTGCCAATCGGGAATCAGGTACGTAGCGCCTAATGAAGGTACGGTACCGCGTTATGGTATCAGACGGTTTCGCGAAACTGTAATTTAGCATTGAGGTGTGCTTGGTTTTGAAGGTGTTAAAATGTACGGCATATTTATTCTACTACGAAATAAAAATAAGATTTCATTATTTATTAAGATAAATTATAGAAGTCTCGCAGATATGAAGCCATTTACGCGGGAAACGTGTAAGGAAGTCTTTATATTGTGGCCAATATTATATTTATTTTATTATTTGTTCGAAAAGCAGATTAAAAAAATATATAAAATGTAAAAATAATTGCGAATGAAACACTATTTTTGCAGAATATTTTTTTTTAATTTTCTCAAATATTATTTTTTTAATTGTTTTCAATTGACTTGTCGGTGGAAAATTTAAAAACAATTTAAAAATAATATGCCAAAAATGGTAACAAACTATTTTCCAGTAGGTTTTATAAACTAGAATTGATTGGGGATTGCGATATGGGATATTATTGCATTCAAACAAATTAAAAGGTGGCTCACTAAAAATAACTTTTTAGAATATGCTAACCATATTATAGAAAATAATCACTTGAATTGATTAAGGCGCAGTGGTTTAAGAACAAAGCTGGAATAGACAATATTTTGAAGTTAATTAATAAATAGTAGTCAATAACAGGAGTCTAAAGGAAATCATGAAGAACAGAGATTTGAGCATAGATATCAAAAGGAAACTCTTCGATGCCTCTATTCTGCCTATTCTAACTTATGGATGTCAAACTTGGGCGATCACTAAAGCCAACGAAAAAAATATGTTGGAGAGAGAAGAGAGAAGTATGTTAAAGAAAAACTTAAAATCAGATTGAATAAGGAATTCAATAATCAATAAACAAACAAAAACGAAGAATGTTAAAGTATCCATCAGAAGGCGTAAATGGAAATGGACTGGATATACAATCAGGGGAAGAGAAAAATGGTCAAAAACAATAATGTATTGGTTTACAAGAGACAAGAAAACGAAACGAGGCAGGCCTTTTAGAAGACGGGTGGATGAGATATAGGGAGGAATGGAGGCAATCGGAGGAGGCCGTTACCAAAAGGCATACAGACGGAACTGTCGTGGTGTGAAGTCTAACTAGCCACAAACACACACAATTTTTTTTTGTTTGAATAAAGGATATTATCATTGTGGTAAACAACAAACAATATTAGAACTAAAGAAAGGAAAGTGACTGATGTGAAAAGTATGTAAGAAAAGAGATAAATAATGAGTATAGAATGTAGCAAGGGAATAGGGATGGGGGATGAGGGTGAGGAGGTAGAAGTCAGAGTAAAGGTGGAGGAAAAGAATATAAGACCCAGTGAGTGATTGGCCAAAGTCGATTTAGTAATGAAGCTTTCAATTCGTAAGTTGAGTAATGCTATGGTGAAATAAATGAGTGGTGCTAGAATAAAGTACATATTATTATAATGTATAGCATTCTTTTCAATGCGGTAAGACTAATCAATGCGAAAATTGAATAGATCAATATCGATACAATTATCGTTGCGAAATAAACATATATTTTGTGTATTATTTTTACATTTATATGAGTATGTAAAAACACTTTTGCGATGATGCTGCTAAAGCATCGATAATAATGATATTTATTTATCAACAACGTTCGTATAACTAAAGATATCTGAAAACTAAAACAAATATAAGAGCATATTAACCCCTTGCAATATTAATATTATCCCTTGGTATCCACAATTCCGCGTGTATGGGGGTACGGGATCTACGAAGAATACAGCAATAAAATAATAAAAATAATTTTAAATAAAGGCAGGTTTTAATCTGTCACAATAATTTGAATGAGGACCATTGGTGATCGACAAAATAAATATAATAAATAGATTATTTGCGTAGGTAGGTGCTTGTCAAATATCAGAATTCATACATAATTGAAACAGTGTATTTAGTAGGGAAATTGATAAATATCTAAGAAAATCACGCCGTTTCTCAGAAGAGGCACGCAGAGAGGATAGATTGCCACACTTCTATCTTGACGAAATACTTTCCCTCGATCACTTTACACGTTATACACTTCGGTTGTTCAAGCTTTTAACGGAACGATCCCTTGCTATTTTTTTGCCATACTCCCTTTCCTCGTTTAAACGTTTGATGTAATAAATAATATAAATAGGCATATCATTTTCGATAATTTTTACATTAAATTAATTTTACAAAAACAATTATTTTCCCGTAATTAATTACTAACAGAGAATTGTATTTTTGTTCAAATAAATCGAGAATTTCCTCGGCAAATACCTGAATAAACCTGTGGGGTGGCGGATATATCATTGTAAAAATATCTTCAAATTTAAGAAATTTGTTCGGAAATATTTACGGTTTTTAATTAAAACCTTCCTCGAAAGAGAGACCGCAATATTCAAACGGGAATATTCCGAGAAATTCTAACGCGATTTCATCAAAATTTGCGAATTTTGCATACCAAATGCGCAATTGGCACAAATTATTAATTGGAGTATTTCCGAGAAAATTTAACAAGTGATCTCGAATCAAATACGCTTAATATTACGGATCAAATTATCATTAAAGTTTCGCCATTGTTACGATTCCAACTCGTAAAATAATAGTTTTCACGGCTTAAGTCGGATTTACATTTTGAATGGCTTTGTTCAAGCCGGGTTTATGTTTTACATTAAAGATAGCATAAATAATGATCTGCAATACTTCTAGCAAGAGTCAGGAGTCGCTGCCGGCTAATATCAATAAACACAAAAGATATGATTTATCTCCGAGCCAGCACAAAGGCTGCATGGAGGATATAAATTGTTTCTGTAAGGATGCTCTTAATCCTTCAGGCTCATGATTTACTCCTAAAGATGTTGCTATTAGCATCTTTGAGAACAAAACCAACTTCTTCATGCTACAAATAATTGGGTTAAGCGGTAACACACGAAGGTATTAGATACAAATATTGAATTCGAAAATATTTTTTTTGAGTACGATCTCTTTAATAATTGATATTTCATTAGTCATTTCTAAGCGCTATTGTTTTTTAGTATTAGCTAAAATATTATCTTGTACATAAATACAGGTTCAATTGACTCAAAAGATCTGTGTTGAAGTATAGCTAGGGAAATGTGACGTTTGAGTTTAGAGGTTAATAGCATTCCGAAAAGAAAAAACAAATTATTTTCAACATTTAATCTGACGAAGAATAAAAATTAGAAACTAATTTATATAAAATAATATTTAACAACCGCGGTACTAAAAGCGATAAGTATGTCAGTAATGTCGTGGGGCGAATATTATTAGCACATTATCATATGTTTTTAAGCTAACTAATTGTAATTGATCGAATAGAATTGTGATTTTTATGTAGCGATGTAATTATTATTTATTATTATTACTTATTTAATGCAAACGGTCGTTGAGGTTTCAGATATTGGTAAGGGTTTTACTTCATTCGTAAGAAATTTTCCGCTCACGAAATATTGTGTTTGCTTTTACGTTACATTTATTATTTAACTTAATTATAGGCCTTCAAAATGTCAAGTAGACAAAGGGAGCACTTTCAACGCCTCTTTGTGTTCGAATGACGAATTTTTCGAGTCAAGACCGGATGGTTTTTATCACAGAGGCATCGAAAAACTTGTAGAACGCTGGCACAAAGTTGTAAATAATAAAAAATAATTGATTACTTTGTTGTCTTTTGTCCTACGAAAAAAACTTTTATGATTTTAGTTATATTTCTTATGTTTTTTGTACTGCTTCTTTTATATTGTTTATAGTACTTTAATTGAAAACGCAGAAAATTCATTAAAATGTGAGGGGGCTTCTCTAGAACAGGCTTCGCCTAAGTGAAAAACAGAAATTCTTCCTGTATATAAATAATTTTTGTGAACAGTAAAAAAAAACATAACCTTACACTCACTTTGTTGTAAAAATAATCCTAAAATATTATTCAAAAACAAACCGATCATGGAAGTCTCAGCGATTATGTGTGGCAGAGTATATTGCCTGTGAACGGATATGCGCAACCTTCACACTTGTTATATACAGAGTGTAACAGAGACGGTTCTCATCTACTTAAATTATGAGTCGAAAATTATCAAGCAACAATGTCTTAATATCAATTATTTTTGAGATAATCGACTACATACTCTTGCACATAAATTATTTTGTTAAAAATATTACTGACTAAAATTAAAGTTACTTGTATGGCATGTCTAAAACTCATTCGGTTTAATACAAGTCAAATAAAATGTTTCAAGCATTGAAAAATAATCTGGTTCGAATTTTTGAAATGTTTTAATCAATTAATTTAATTTTTAATATTTTTTAGATATTATTTTAATGGCAACCCAAAGTTTTACAGAGGATATGCTGGGAATTTTGAAAAAAAAAAACTTGAAGTAGCTTACCTCCATTGTTGCTTGGACATTTTTGACTCGTAATTTAGATAAGAAGCTACCCGTATAGTATCTAGCCAAGCCAGGATTCTGGATAAAAATTTCTTTAACGAATTTTCACAAAATTTTTATTAATATATTCCGAGACTGAAATATTTATTCTGTGCTTAAAATATAATACTAGCATTTAAATATGTTACATGCACGCAAACTCTGCATTTAAGTGAGCGAATCAATTATTTAACGTTCGACACTTGCGTTCTCAAATTGTCAAATTACGGCGCGGTACGTTAACGACTGGGAGCGTTGAGTTTGAAATGTTTTGGGAGTTATTCAAATCGACGGCCCGGATTAATGGATTAAGTACAGATTTCGTCTTAAAAAGGTTTCTAATAAATTAAGGCTTTGTAAAAAACAAAATAAATCTTTGATCGCGTCTCGGCGTGAAAGCCACAAAATTTGTTCGTGACTTAAAAATTCCGCGTCTTATTGGCGACCCTGAAATAAAAGTTACATTAAAATAAAATAAAATTTAAAAAAAGTAACCGATTTTTATTTGTTTTTATTATTGTACAGAGCATTAACAATTTGATTACAGAACATAGATGTAGAATAGATTAGTTTTAATAAAAGTACGATCTTTAAAATTCTTAAAGATGCTTGTTATATATGTGTTTATTGCAATGTGACTACCCTATACTACAGTGGGTAAAAAATGTGGATCGACTCTTAAATATATACATAAAAATGAAATATTAAATTTAATGTTTGAACATATTGCGATGTAAATTAAAATGATTAATAAAATACATGCTTGAAAGCGTAATATTGGGTTACAATATGTACAGAAATTAACTAAGCAAGGTCTTTAGGAGATGGGAATAGATCACAATATGTCTAAGACACATTTATATTGCAATTAATGTATTTATTCTTGCATAAATAAATCCTCTAGTAAACAAGACGTAATTTTTACAATAGACGATTTTTTTAAATTTTTGTTGTAAGTCGTCTTTTTGTTATAAAG
>JADDOH010017549.1:0-31376 GCA_016648135.1 Agrypnia vestita
GAACAATGGTTTGAAGTGGCCGAAGCAAAAGTGGTGTGCCAGGATAGAAGAGTGTGGCGTTCAATCCTCTCTGCCTACCCCTGCAGGGAAACGGCGTGATGGTTAGTTAGTTAGTTAGTTAGTTAGGGTAGGTACATGGATTGAAAATCCACACGATTTCTGATTCGTCGCTTCACATGTCTGCTGTGCTGCGGCGCGGCGATAAATGTCTTCGAATCGACGTCTCACATCTTATTTTAGCTATCACAAACCAATAGTTATATTTGTGCCACTTCAGAAACAAAAATATTAATAATTTAACTATATTAAAGTGTTATCAATTATATTTATCATCTCCGTAGACAACGTATTATTGTAGTAATATGTAAATAACCAATATGTAAATATCAATATCACAATCACGCCAAAGAACATAGCTTCTACCGCGCGTACATGAGTACACGTTCCTACAATTTTTATTTTTAAAATATTTCAAGATGCAGCACAGTAGGTGACGTTCTAGGTGGATCTAGCAAGAGTAACTAAAGTAAGTTAAATCGTGGGAATCGGGGAATGAACTTTCTTTTTCAGAATTGATATCTCATAAAAAAGGCACAAGATATCTTTCTTCTTTCTTTCTCAAAAAATATTATTTTATAGTTGTCTGCTAAGAAAACATAATGATACAGAAACTAATAACTTGTAATTATTTTTTTGTCATGAATTATCTTATAAAACAATGACACATTTAAGTTAAACGATGATGTAGACGATTTTATTAAATCCAGTAATATCGTTCGGCGAGTGCGAGGGATGATTTGGTGGGGGGGGGTTGAGGGAGGAAGGGAAATGAATGTAATACTGCTCCGAATTGACTCATGTCGAGGTAACGTAGCTAGAGATATTACTGCACGACCATGGCGAATCTTTTCGGTAAGTGTAAGTTCAACATTACCGAAAGATAAACTGGTACGCCGAGATAGCTAAATGTATAAAAATAGCGAATCACGAGTCGAGTAGATACTTAACATGTTGAACATAATATTTACCTAATAATTTATCGTGGACGTAACCCGTGAAAATCACTCACCAGGCCGTATGCTGATATGGCTGCGTTTGAGTGATTTGTTTTGTTGAACGCAACCGACACATAAACGCGGATTCAAAAAGCCTCCATCGCAGAATCATCTGAATAAATATTATTTATATTTAAAGCATTAACTTTGTGGTCAGGAATTTTAACAAAATGTCAGTTATGTTAGTAAATAACCACTTACGGAGATTTTTAGTCTACGGTTTCGAGACGTACCCGTTTCTTCGTCAGGACAACCATAGCAATAGAGTGCATGTTAACCTTCGCTTCGGTTAGATTATTACGCTTGTGAGAAATATATTGGGAAGGTGTTAGTGTGTAAATAACACTATGCTAGTGGTGTGCAGTGGCATTTACTTGCTATAGCTAGACCGCATTCAAAAATATGTGTGTTGTTACGATGCAAAAAATGAACACAAAATAAGTTTTTCTAGTAAGTAAGTAACCTTTTTTAAACGAAAATATATATATATTTATTTGGAATATCATATTTAAGCTTGTAATACAGGCTTGCCAGGCAACTTTCTCCCGTTTTCTTCTTACCGGACAAAACTAGGGAACGGTCTTTTGATTGTGGTCGACCTATAGTGTAGTGATTACATTGATGAAGATACGGAAGTGTAAGTCGTTATATATTTTGTTCATTTGAATAAAATTTAACACTTTCTTGAAAATATTAAATCGCGTTAATTAAAAAAATACACATACGGTAGTATGTGTATTTTTATACTAACTAGGGCAGTTAAAAATATCGAAATTTTTAAAGAACATTTCGCAATATTCTTCTTCTCCTCCATTGAACTCTTGGCAGAACAGTTGTGGTCGCTAGAAGCGATGACAAAAGTCAAAACTATCTGGCGCCGTCTGCTCCGGCCTGCAGCATTCCTGGCGGCTTCCTCATCAGATCCGTCCACCTGGCTGGGGAAGCTTCGCGGGGACGGGTTCCCTCGAAACAATATTAAAATGCTAAATAAATTTTTCATTCGATGTCCTAGAAAATTGACGTAATTGTCTTTGTTATGTCCCAGCAAAGGAGATTTTGCATATTGAGGACTGGGTGGTTGACAAAATTATGTTTATTTACCGCTCGCTTGCCCCGACTTGAGGCGCTCCAAAAATAGGCTATTTTTATGAGATTACGAATAAAGATATTGGTGTAGGGTTTGTTAGGCTTAAGAAATACACTCTTGAAATACATTAAAAATATATTTATATGTTTTATGCACTTTTAACATACAAAAACGCAATTTGAATACAACGCCTCGATTAGTAGGTGGGTATGCGCCGGTTTTGAATTTTCGGGCCATCTAGAAACAGAACAATTTTAAAATTTTAGGTTCAATATATCAGTAGCAACCGACTGAACTAGAATTTTTAATGTAAATGTAAAAAAAAGGTGAAACAATAACCATTTTTTACATCGATGATTGGCAAAAAAAAATCCGAATCGCGTAACCATCTACACTATACAACAGATATACTAATCAGGTTACCAATCATTACTGCAATCAGATACAAAACCCAAATAATTGAAATGAAATAATATTGATCACATCTTATTAATAATAATGATTCTGTCAATGCCCTTCTTCAGATTAAATATCGCTTTGATATCAAATAAACAGTATTTTTAAAGAACACCCAGACATTACAATCCATGTATGTGTAACACAATACTGATGCATTTATTTCTATTTAAAATGATTTTTATGCCATTACTGCTCAACTGTTGGGTGTTGAAGTGAAGTGATATTGTACCATCGTTTATGCATACATAAAAATACAGGATGCAATATCTGCTTCCTGTCTTAGATTTTTAATGAAATATTATTTATATATCACACTAATTAGATCGTATAGATTCGTGACTACTTACCAAAGGTCTCAATCAGAATTGCAAAAGTCGTAAAGGTAAATGAATTAAGTAATTACTCGGGCATAAATAAATATGATCTATTTTTGATGATATATGAATGAAATAAATATGATAAAAAAAAACTATTTTTGAACATTGGGGAAGTAATCACCGAATAAAGCGGACTTTTATTTCGTCTTGTCTATTTTATGAGTGCTGGGATAACAATCACCAAAAAAACAACATTGTTATTATTACACTAGGTCGGAATATATGTTTTGACAAATACGAGCGCGATGTCTTTCAAGTTACAAACTTCAACAAACCAAATGTGAGAATTTTATGAAGTGCCAGGCAATCTATGGAAGAAAGTTTTTGGTTGGTTTTTATTAAAGTTAAGAAAACTTTAATATAAAGACCATGAAATTAGAAACTAGAGCCTGGAAACTTCATACTTTTAAGTTTTATTTGTTTTTGTTTATTCTCATGCAAATAAATGCAAAGATAGTATCAGTTTGCTTTGTAGTAGAAGAAACTGTTTGAAAAGTTTTAATCATATTTTCATAATATAACATTTTTACAATAGTGGTGAAAACTTGATTGTGTGATGTGTACGCATATTCGATTGTGACGCGAATAGTCAACGAATGTCAAGGATAAATCGTTGTAATTAATGTTTACAATAATAAACGAATGTAAACACTGATTTTCTTACTTTTTATCACACCAATAGCGATATTTCAGTAGGTACATTGACGTCAAACATATATACATATATACTTTTAATTAGCGTTAGTATGCATGTACATACAATATATGTATGTACGTGAATGTCGCGCGATATACTAAATATTTTATTATGCATACGTATCAACAGTGTCGCTTACATATCTGTTGTGAATAAAGATAATAGTTTTCAAATTATCTAGATCTTTAATTAGCAGAAAGTTTTAAACTGCTGCCGATGGCTTCGGTTAGGAAGCGGCCGCACAGCTGCACAATTTAAAAAATAGAATAATATCACAACACTAAAAAAGTCCTTAGGTTTTCACGGCCGTTCAGAATCTTCTGTGTATAGTTTTCTGGGATATTCTGCCGTGTATATGTGGCCTCTCTGGCCCTGATGATGGACCCTGCAATGGGATCCGAAACGTTGGCCAGAGAGGTCACATATACACGGCAAAATATCCCATAAAACTATACACAGTTGATTATTCACGTTTTCCCACTATTCTGAAAATAACAATATTGTTATTTGGTGATTTTTACTCTAACACCCAAATGTAGAAATGTTAATATATCTATCTATAATACTCGTATATTGGTTTCAATTTAATAACTCTTTGGAGGAAGAAATTCGTAGAAGTGTGTGAAACAAATTGATTTCTACCTTTTTAAAATAATATAATTAGTTATTTTACATAGTACAATATCCTCAAGAACTTATATTTTAGACAAAATTCCAGATTGCAATGACTGATTTGCGTGATGATATAAATATCGCTTCAACATGGGATAAACAGGTATTTTTTAAGAACACTCAGACAACGTGGAGGTCCGACATTGCATGTAATAAAATTTGGATGTACCAATTTTAATTCAAAATGATTTATATGCTATTACTGCACAACTGTTGGGTGTTTAAAAGTGATATTGCACTATCGTACATGTAGACATAAAAACACAGGATACAACTTATCCTCAATATTCTGGTGAAGAGACCATTGGTCCCGAAACATATTGGTATATATTAATAATGTCACCACACAATCATTTTAATATTATTGAAGAAAATATTTTATTTTTAAATGTGGATATTACTGTGATTGCTACCAAATAGCGGACACTGATGCTTTTGCTATTTACATAATTGGATATTGTTGCCTTTGCTATGATGTTTTACTCTCAAATCGGTTCACATCTGATCTCCAAAATGAAGTAACATTAGGCGCGACCAGTATCTATCTATTTGTTACATGTCTGTAGGCCATACGTGTCACTGGCATGTTCAAATATTTTTATAAACCCGGACTTAAGGGCGGTTACATTTGTCCGGATTCTGCTGGTGGCGACCCTGGTCCTGCAAGTTTCCGAGTAAAAAAACAATACTTTTTTTCAAAATAAATAAAACTATATCACATTTGTATTTTTACTATTCTCAAAGGAAACGGAAATAGGACTGAAAGCCAATTAACGGGATTCTGGCTACCGTCCTTTGTTTTAGAAAAATATAATATTTTTTTGGATTTAAACTGATTGACGTGACGGGTAGGAATGAGCTTTTTACAAATCTCGAAGAAAAAGCGAAGATTGGCGACCAAACCGCAGTATGCAGAGGGTTTTTTTTGTTAGAATTGTTACCCTTAAAATCCATACAAATAAATAATACACTTATGATGTTGATTACAAAAAATAGTTAGTGTAATATTGTATATAATTGTTTGATTACATAATAAATAAATGTTTTAATACATTTTTGGACATGCCCGCTTTAAAGATCTTCCCCTCCACTATTTTGAAAAGGGGCAAGCGAATAGGCACGCACATTTTAATATTCGTTAAACCAAATCTTGCACTACATACATGCATAGTTATTTTATCATAGTTTAATGAATATTAAAATAGTCCAGTTGAAGCACCTAGTGAGTAATTGCGAAATCAATTAATAATATTGCAGTATACAGATTTATTTTGTGCAAGATGTACAACATTGGCACATTTGACATAAATAGTGATGGTCAAAACTGTTATTTTAACCGGTTACGAATGACCCTTATGTGAGATTTGTGTGTGATTGTATCGATACAAATAACGGTTTTGGCCATCACTCTTTCTGAAGTTACTCAGCTCAGGTAGGTATTCTGCATGATAAGTAGGAAGAGATCATAATATTTCTCTTTGCGGGGAATGCGTCTGAATATGTGGCTTTTCTTCTATTAGTTCTCTTGACCATTTATCATAGAGTAAATAAATAATAAAGGTATTTGGAAAGGTGATCTTAGCATAATTGATAGAATGAGAAAAGGAAATGGAAATGGGGAAAGAATGGTAAGAACAATATATGACGCAAATGTTGACGGCACCAGAAAGAGAGAACATGGCAAGATTAACCAGATACTGGAGGATGGTCCTGTTAGGAGGGTCAACAATCGTCGAACTTGTATGCGAAGATGTGAGAATGTGGATGAGGCGAGAGTTGTATGTTAGGGTATAAAAGTGTGGCACTCCATCCTCTCTGCCTATGTAAGTAAGTTCTCTTGATTTTTTCAAGTGCCTCAGTATATCTTCTTTGGTAATGTATTGGCGTACATATTACGGATCAATTATTTCTCGACAGAATTTTTGGTTCACCACCGACAATTACATTTTTAATTACAGACTACCAGCTGTCACTGTCTCGCGAAATTATGTTAGTCAAAACAAATCGTTAATTGAATGTGTCGGCAATTTATATTGATTACCTATATTGAAACGCAAAAAAAAAACACGACGTGCTTGTTAAGATTACAATATCAGTAATGGCGGTATATTAATTTTACATAAAATTGCATCACTTCTGATCCACGGGCTCGGACGTGAAGCCGTGGAGTGAGAGCGATAGCGCTATCTGAGACTATACCACCTCATGGCACGGCTCATGGCCATTTTTTTTAGATTCCTTTTTTTAGATTCCTTTTTTTTAGATTCCTTTTTTTTACATTCCTTTTTTTTAGATTCCTTAGAGTGTACGATACTCTGAGAACTCTACTCCACGTGCAGCTAGACCGCGTAGTTCTACGGCTACAAGCGCATCAGTTCTATAGATTTGACACTTTTACTACTAATTATACTAAACATCGTGTGTTTTATATTTTGCATGATTTCAAAAGGGTAAAAACGTCTAATTAAAAAACTCTCTAAACATTTTACTTGATATTTAAAAAATTCAACTTATTTAGGCAAGACACTTTATGTACAATGATGTGAGCCGCGCTTAAAGGGTTACATCACCTCGACATTTTCAAAATAATATATAACCATCGTCATCGAGTCATCGCGCATTCTAAAATTCCCAAAATTGACGTTATAGCAATTTAAAGCAAGCATGGTGTTTTTTTTAAAAGAATTATTATTCTTTGTCTTAATCTCAAAAACTATTATGCTGATTTTGTTGAAAAATTTCTTACATCTTAATAATTACACTATCTGCAATGTAGATTACATTTTTTTTTTAAATGTGCCGTTTTATGATTATGGTTAATTTTTATAACTTTTAATTTTTTTTAGGAAAAAAAATTATTTTCAAATTGATCTCATTTGCACAAAATATCTTTTTATTCCGGTACGCTACATCATAGACATTAAATAATTTAACAATAAAAATATCGACGCCATTTTTAAATTATTAAAATAATTTGTTAATAAAAAATATTAACCAATGTATCCCGTAAACAATGATAATAAAACAAATGTTATTATGCAATATTTTAATGTACTTAAGATTCATTAGATTCATCAATGATTTAGATAAGAGAGTAAAAAGAATAGAAGAAGATATATAAAATATTCATAAGACCTAACATGACTTACGGTATCGAAGCAAGAGCGGACACGGTGAGAAAACAAATTCTCTGAACTACTGAAATGAGGGCTCTAAAACCCACGGGCAAGACCCTCGAGGCAGAATACCCAATGCGGAAATCCGCATAACGTGCGACTTGGAAGACATCGTACGATGAAGCAGGAATAGAAGGCGTTTCTGGAGGAATCATGTCGAGAGAATGGACCAGACAAGACTTCCCAGAGCCGCAATGCGCGAGATTCCAGAAGGGCGCCGACCGCCAGGGAGACAACCAAAAAGATGAAGAGAAAGCTGGACGCCCTCGTCCTGTCAACACAGGTCACAGATCTACTAAAAGATGAAGAAGGAAGAAGGAAAAAAGGAAATCCGTAAGGTATTGGTAATTGCATCGGGCAGCATCACTGAAACGAAAATAGGGTAATTATAATATCTGTTTTAAACTCAATTTAACTCGGCTGTGCCCGCAAGACGTCCCTGCTCACGGGCCAGCGCGTATTGCGCGGAATGTCAGCCGGGTTATGTACCCGCGCCGCTGACTGCTGCCGGCTGACTTCAGCAAATATTGCAGCCAACACTTTTACAGAAACGTCGATAAACACACCGACCTATCGCAGGAGCGCTGGCGAGCACAAAACGCGCGCTGAATATTAATCTGGCGTGACCTTGCGCGCGCCGTGATAACAATGTGATGCGGACGCTTATTATTGAGGCGAGTGAACCGCTTCGGTCCGGTTCGCCCCCTTATCTCCTGAGACCTGGTGCGGGAAGACTATTGCCGTTCCGATAAGGTACGAACAGTCGACGCGCTACTTTCCTTATCGTCCGTCCGGGTCACCTTTCCGCCAACTTCCACAAGTTTCTAGCACCGTCTTCGTCTGCGAAGTAAGCGAGCTCAGCGGCCCTAAACTCAGTAGCGGCAAGAAGCGAAAGGATCGCGAATCGGGCCCTTGCCTCGCTCCCCGCGAACATGGTTTCACAAAGGTTTTCATATAAAATATTCGGCTACGTTCTGAAAATAACAAGATTTGTAAACAGGTTATTTTATTTATTTTATTGAATTCGGTCATCCAACAGGGAGACACAATCGCTTGATAAGATGAAATAAAAAAAATAAAAATAGTTAAATGTCTCTCACAATTAAAGGATAACACAAATAAGACATAATCATAGATAAGTCAATTTGACAATGACAGATAAAAAATCATTTAACTGATTGTTCCAAATTTAACTTTAACATAGACATAAAAGGGCTCGTGATGTATATAATATACATGATCAGGGAGGGGGACGAGTTTCTAGTATCTGCCTCACCATATGACCACCCTCTTCATATATAGTGTTAAAAATATCTATCGAGTTTAAGAGGTAATTATAATCTGAGCATATGCGTGGAATGGGAGAGGATTTCCTATTGTTTGATAAATTGGAAGAGAAAAGTGGTAATTCTGTCTGGTAGGTCGGAACGGGACGTGGAAAGCTAGCAAGCTGATGATTTCAGGAGAATCAATAAGGTTATGAATTATTTGGGAAAGAAAGTTATCTCGTTATATATGGATAAAATGACATAGCGCACCTAAGGCTTTAGGGCGCCAGTTTCTATTGCATCACATGACCCCAACGATACTTAACCAATCTGCCAAAACCTAGCGCCCTTTCTTTATTCATGCCCGTACATTAAAAAAATGTCTTTCTAGCTGTTAAAAGTTTATTTTTTACCTAAGTTTTTTGTAAGTTTTCTGTTTCTATATATTTACTTATAATTAAATCCGTATATTATTAGAGCTTTTATAATAAATCGTTTTTTTCATAATTATTAAACTTTTTATGTCTTTTTTTTTCAAGTTTTGTGGTAAAATATACATACAAAATAACATACTAGAACAATGGACAACCGATTGTCAATCTTTAAACCATGAATATAATAAAATGTACTGGTTTTTAGCAGCGAAAGCATTTAATGTCACTGAAGCTATTATTAGAAGATATGCATTGCGTATGAACAATATTTTAGAGCCCGATATAAAAGGATTGGAAAGATCCATCTGATGTTTCCTTCTCTCATTGAAAGGAGTTTAGTTGAGCATTTAAAGTTTCTAGAAAGTCGGCTTTTTGGCTTGACTTGACTTGAAAGAAGTTCAGGAACTTGCCAAATGGGTTGTCTCACCAGTGCTGAAGGTACATTTAATGTTACGGTTATTAAGAATGACGACACAGGTGATAAAGGCTTTGTAGCTGACATGTAGGAGAAGGATAAAGATTGTTCATGCATTTATCACAACAACCTTTGCTTGCACTCCAAGCCTGGTGAAAGAGCTGGTTCCGATGCATGACATTCGTGTTCTCGTTCAACTCATGCACCCTGTGCTGACATGCCTGAAAAGACAAATATTTTTTTTTTTATTTTTTTTATTTATTTAAAAATCCTTGTTTACAAATAAGATACTTAATACTAATTTAACAATGAATCATAAGATAAAACATAAGATAATTTACACATTTTTTTGTTTTGTTTAATTTGTGGATTATGCCACTCCACTAGGCTACGCCTGTCCCAGAGTGGCGTTATAGCACACAATTATAATATTTTTTCGAGTTCGTCAGTAGTATTTATTTTCATAAGGTAGTTATTATGTATCTATAGAGTATCAAGTGGAATGCTAGTGAAAGTTGAGTTAGTCATAAGTCCAAGTGTAAATATGTGTAGAATAATTGTTTAATGTAAAAAGGGTTAAAGTTTTGTTTAAGATTATTTTTTTATTTTCCTTAATTAATTAATTAATTTATATAGGTATATATTTTTATTTAAAGACATTATTACGCAATTACAGTAAGTAAATTTTCAGTTGCTGTTCTACCTTTGGAGGTAAGCCAGTTGTTTGCTAAAGCTTTTATTTTATTAATTGAGTATATTCTGATTTCCGGGAAGTCTGTTTTAAATATGTTAAATATTTTAGGCCCTATGTATGAGTAATTTTTCTGTCCATGTGTTGTCTTAGTTTTTGGTATTTCGTCAAGGTTTCGTAATGCTTGTCTAGTATTATGTGAATGCGAGTTACTGGTTGCTGTTAGGTGGTTTGTGTTTTTAATGTAGAAGATGAGGGTAGACTTAACGAACAGCTGTCTAACGTCCAGTACATTAAATTCTCTGAATAGTCTGTCTGATTGGTATGTGAATGGTTTCTTATTAATGACTCGGAGCAAGGTTTTTTGTGCCGTTATAGCTGGTTTTAATGTGGTTTTATTTTTATTTATTTATTTGTGGACTCTGTGTCTTACTGTTACTGTTCCTGTGTTCTTTGTTATTTATTATGTCCGTAATTCGTTAGTCATTTTTCCCACACTGTATGGACAAAATGGTTTTTGATGGATCTCTCATATATTATTTATAATTTGTTAATCCGTATTTTTATTTTCTTTAGATCGTATCCCTAATGTAGATTATAATAAACAAAGATGTTTATTAAAAATACTACTGTTCTAAGTTTTATAATTCAAAATATATTAATCAAAATAAAAACAATATGTACCTATATATTTTTGTCCGTACTTCTCCTACTTATTTTATATAACATTCATTAAGAACAAAACTCCTGATTGCAATGACTGGTTTGAATGACGATGATATCGCTTGGGCATCAAACAAACAGGTATTTTTAAGAACATCCAGATATCGTGGAGGTCCGTCATTACAATCCATGTATGTGTAACAAAATATCGATGTACCTTTTTTAATTTAAAATGGTTTACATTCCATGACTGTATAACTGTCTGGTGTTGAAAAGTGCAAACATAGGATGCAATTTCTGCTTCATGTCTTGGGTTTTTAAGCCATGTATTCACTAGGGGACAAATCGCGAAACATTCCACTCGGCATGTCGCATCAACATCTACGCTCATGTTTCGGGGACAATGACGCGATCATTTGACGTGTACACACCGGGACTCGCATATCTTGTCGCGGAAATGTCATCCAATGAGGTTATGGATGACAGCTGCGGTATCTCATTTGGCGAAAACGGGGTTCCGCGCAATTCGAAATGTTTTTTTGGGTCGCAATTTAAAATTAACGAGGTTTTACTGTAGTAAATTGAATATTATTAAAAACAAGGTCCTTTTTGCAAATAATTATTGTTTTCCACGTCACGGAAATGTGGCCCTAGGAGGTTATGATGTCAACTGCGTATCTGTTTATATTAATGAGTTTATCGAAACGTAAGAGGAGAAAAAAGAGGAGAATGCGAAATTCTTTACTGCAAAGAAAAAGAAGGACGGACATTCTATGCGATCTTCGATCGATACAGCTCGATGAGTTCAAGAACAATTTCGTTTCCCCACACTGTCATCTTGACAGATACAGCGCATGCGTATTCACTTGTAAACATACCACGTGGTACTGACGCTCCGCGGAATGTTGCAGTGAGTACGCTCGGGTACCGTGCGCATGGCAACGTTGCCACGGCACGTAGAAATGCCGCGCTATGTTGTGCGCGCCGTCGCGGAACAGTGCACGACGTTGCAACGTCACGTAGACTCTGTGCCACGCGTGCTGTTGAGGGACAATTTGTCCCCTAGTGAATACATGGCTTTAATGACAAACATGAACTCCTAGAGGCTGCGCATAGCCGATTTCTTAACTGACATATCTTCTATAATGAATGTTCTATTAAAAAAACGACCAAATCATACATAAATACTTTACCATAAGTTAAAATGGCTAATTAATATAATTAAAGAACTTGATTTGTGATGTCAATTTTTTTTTGTAGGTATATATATATGTACACTGTATAGTTGATTTTTTTAGAAGTTTATTTTTATTTTTTCAAATTGTTCTAACAAATAACATTTGTGTTGTATTTATTATTCGTTTTTAATAATACACTTATTATTATTTTTATTAATATACGAAATTAACATTTTCAATACATTTTTTATTTTATGCGTCAATTTTACGCATGATTATCTTTTATGCGCATCGAGACAGGATTATCTTTCTAGGGTTAATGGATAAATTTAATTTGATGCATCACCACAGAAAAATATGATATATGTAGTATAAGATATAATGAAACACAAGAACATCTGATGTCCATATAAATGTAATTGTAATCATCATACAATATCATTCGAGTCACTATTTTGAAAACAAGGTATTAATATTGGTCACTAGTTACTAATTTATATTGTTTTTATTGAGTTTTAGTCGTGTGTGTCATTATTACATATGTCTAACTTCTCATCTCCCGAACCTACGTACAGGTATATGTATATACCTTTATAGGATTTATATATTTAATATTTATTAGAGACACTAACAGGATAATAGGTACATTATACTCTAATAATAAAACATTATAAATGAAGACTATGCCCATTATCTCAATTACAAGTGTCTTCAGCACGCTCTAGCAACATGTATTTTTGCATTTAAGTGTATATTTTATGTTTGTATGTAGTGCGATTAGTATTTAATAAATAATGGATCTATAGGTTCAAGTCATCGTTTAGAAAATAGATGTTGTATATGATATACCTATAATGTATGTTATATATATATATATATAATCTTTTTCGTCCTGTCTTTAACGTTACCGTTTTGTTTTTGGTTGATGAATCTTTTTTCTCGCATATAATTTAGGGAAAATGTTGATATATATATATATTTAATACGAAATAAATAAAAGAAATATTACGGGACTCGTTTCCTTAAATAAATTTTTAAAAATATGTTTAATTAATATATATATATATATATATAATATATATATATATTAGATATAATATATATATATTATATTTTGTATATTTTCTTTTGGGATTTAATAAATAAATAAAGCAAGACGAGATGTGAGAAAATGTGCTCGTCACTGCTGAAATTCACTTGTATTTCCGACCAACCGCCTTCATTGATTCAGCAGGGGCAACTAGAAGTAATGACGATGCCACTTCTGTAAGCTTAGTGATAAACAAGTAACAAACAAAAATATCGTTATTATAATTTTCTTCCGAATCCACCGATGTGGACCGATTACGGTTGTCGTTTATTTCGCGCTATTCAGCATTATACAAGTGACTCATTCGAACAAATTAACAGTGGAATGCTTTGCATTCTTAACCATCTGCACCTGTTCAAACCATCGCATTATAATTAGAAGCGTCAAGGCTCCCGCGCGCCAACTAACAACCGCGCCACCGGGTTCAAACCTCGCACTATTGTTCTCCAAGCGTGGTGCGAGAAATTAGTATACACAAGGGAGGAGATACATATTTATGATCATTATAAAAAATCATTAATAATATTGATGCGGAGACCTTCAAAGAGACTCCTGAAAAGAGACAATCGAATCTATTCTCATTGTTTAGCTGTGTCATAATAGTCATGTATAATGCACCTTTTATATAATATTGTACACTTCGTCAATATTGACGTGATGAATGTTTTTGTATATAAAATAAATGCTTTTGTATATTAAAATAAATGCAAAAAAATGGTAGAAATCGGTTTGTTTCAAACGCGTTTATTAATTTCAATGTGTCAAAATATCAAATTTATACCAATATTTCCTTTACAATAATTTTAATATTGAATGTTGGGATAACAATTACAATTGTATGTTATCCTGAGAATATGGCGATTAGTTTGGGAAAGCACTAAAAACCAGTCAACAAAAACGCATTCTACCTAGGTATTATATAATTTTCTTACATCCGTCCTTAAAAATACAAACAAAAACTGCTGTCAGTTATGTTACGTAAAAATGTGCTGTTATCGTATTAAATTGTTCTCAAGCGGTAGAAACCGACATGATGTGGTTATTCACGGGTTATTTCTAATACATTACAACCAAGGATCTTAGATCTCTTTCAATTTAAGAAAGAAAATCGTATTAGTATGTGTAAGCCGTGCGTGCGTACGAGGCACATTGTTTCGTTGTGTTGGTGTTTATACACGTAAACACCAACACAACGAAACAATGTGCCTCGTACGCACGGCTTACACATACTAATTCGATTGTCTTCTTAAATGGAAAGAGGTCTACATGGTCATTAATTTATTACTCTACGAACTACGCATGCGTATATATATATAAGACGCGTAAAAAATCGTTCATAATTTTTGCGACGTAATTCAGCGATTGTATTATAAATAAAATAATGTAGTGTGACGCACCTCGCGGCTATCGCAGTGCATTATTTTGATGTGTTGTTTATACGTCAGGAGCGTCAATAGTGTGGTTTATTGACTATTGTATATCCTAGATAGTGGTCAGTGCTGAAATTGTCTTATTGTATTCCCGGGTGTGGCCCCAGATGTGTGTATGCTTTCGACATATTATATTATACAGGCTGTTTCGGAACTATTTCTCAATACTTCAGGGGGATACAACGACGGTCCCTACGTAAACTAGGACATCTACCAAAAATGCACTCCATAGATATATAATTTAGTAACCAAATATTTTGAATTAATAGAAATATCCCATATTCAATTAGAAAGATTGATTATTATGCAGATTGAGAGAGATATGAATGAAGAGAGAATCGGAGGAAACCTACGATACGACGGAAGTATTGATGAAACCAGAAATATAGGAAGTACGCTGAACACATGGCATGTGTAATCTATGTAAGCTCTGGAAGATGGTCGTGTTAGATACTGTTAGCCTCGACAATTGATTAGTTTGCATTAGAAATTGTTTGTGTGGAGGCATACCGAAGAGCGAGGCACTTCATCCTTTCTGACTTCCCCATGGATAAACGATGTGAAGGAAAATTAGTTAGATTAATGTGGAGAATACTTGTTTTTTAAAGATAAAAAAAACAAATTGACAAACATAATCAGATAAGATCACAAAATTAAATCATGCACAGTAGAATGAAATTGTATATTAAACCACAGGGGAACATTAGGGAAGAAGAGAAAATATAATAACTTTTAAAAGGAAGATAAAAAAATATGTGATGCTGTTTATATTGTTATACTCTGTCAGCGCTGACACATCCATATTTCAAATAGCAAACTGGAAGACAAGGGCAGCGGATAGACAAGAATGGAGGAGATTTCTGGATTCAGCCAAGGCACACGCAGGGCTGCCGAGTCTGTGATGATGATGATATGTAATTCTGTTTATATTAGGAAATATAAATTCTTATATTACTTTTAAGGAATAAAGAGTAAAAAAAATAATAAAAACACTTAACACAGCTTTCCCGGATGTATATCCCTCCAGATCCTGAAATTGTCTTAAATCATTTCGGATCTCTAATTACTGACGACGATGGCTGCGAGCCAGAAGCCAAACGAATGATAGGTATGGTTCAAAGTTGTACGTCCAGACATGAAAAGATATGGAAAGACCACGGCATATCCAAACCAACCAAAGTAAGACTTGAAAAGATATGGAAAGACCACGGCATATCCAAAACAATCAAAGTCAGACTTGTAAGTTATGTAGTGCATATATGTTCCTTTATGTTTACGTTTGTGATGATAAAGTTCGATAAAGATTGAAGACGCTTCAAGGGCGCTTTAATCATTATCGAACTTTAAAGGCAAAAGAGAGACGGCAGATCGATGCCTTCGAGGTTCGTGGTGTTGGAGACGCATGTTGAGCATACCGCGGATAGCGAGACACGCGAGTCAAAACGACAAAAGTCTCTATATTACAAGAACCCAAAATCAAGGAGAGACTCTCAACCCCTTGTCTGGGAAGAATCCTCCAATTTTTTGGACATCTTGCCAGAAGAGAAGAAGCTTGTGGCGGGGCACGTCGAGGGTCGAAAAGGAAGAGGAAGACGCCCACTCGTCGAACCGACCAAGCGGGAAAAGCTACTTCTCTGGTGACAGCGCTAGGGTCTGCAGGATTCCGGGAAACTGGGGTGAGGGCGGCAGGTCACGGAGATCAGCTATGGAGGGATCAATTTGGTACAATTTGACATGCTGTAATCTTGAATAGCAGGAGCGTAGAGTGAGATCGCTAAATGGCAAATTGCGAATTTAATTCAACTCGTGGCGACGGTAGCGTCCTTGATATTTAGCTTAGTCAATAAGATTAGAGTATTGCGTAATGCAGACTTTCTTGATAGCGAGTGTGTTGCCGCAAGGAACACAAGATTATTTTTTTATGCAAGTTTTTTATTGACTTTTTGTTATGTGCCTACTGTTGTGATATCGTTACAGGTTATCTCCAATGTTGATGCAAAATAAAGAGAAATTACACACAATTTACAAATATATCATTTTTAATTAAGACAAACTGTATATGTTTCACAGAGACGAAACTATTTGTACGGGAAACGTGTATAAAGTCTTTGTAGGGTGGCCCAGGGACTACGACCTGTGTGAGCTGGCTTAAGTGTTCATTTTACACAGTGTAGCATTCACCAATTCCACCGTAAGAACATTCATATATCAATTTTTATGTACACATGTTCTACATTAGTTTCTTCGAATGGACTATCCTAGAGACATCTATAGTCCTTCCCATGACATAGTATATATCTATTTTTGTAGCTGGTAATGATACCTCAATATTTTTAAAGTGGAATATTTAAGCAATATTCTTTTTTGTATATATGATATTCAACATTTCACCCTAAGTGTAAAGAATTTTCCGCCCAAGTTTTTGTTGGTAGCTACGAGACACCCTGTATAAAGGGTTATTAGGAAAACACTCGCAGGACTACATTTCTGCCTTGATTGTGAGTTGAAAATGTTCAAGCAATCATAACCTAATATCAACAGTTATGGAGATATGCGACATCAAAGTTTGCACTTTTTTTCAATATTTCTGACTTATTTTTTGTAAAACGTTGGACTATCATTACAGTAACTTATATCGATTACGAAAATTTCATTCGTTTCAATAAAAGTTAAATAAAATGATAAAAATCCTGAAAAAATTCCAATTGGAATTCGAAGGTTTTTATTATTATATTTGACTCGTATCAAAAGGAATGAATTTTTCATATTCGATATAAGCTGTAATGATAGTCCAACGTTTTACAAAAAATGTGTCAGAAATATTGAGAAAAAATGCAAACTTTGATGTCGCATATCTCCATACCTATTGATCATGGTTTCTTGAACACTTTCGACTCGTAATCAAGGCAGTCCTGCGAGGTTATTAATGTTTTCCAAATAACCCTGTATTGTATATTATACAAACGTAGGTATATCATAGCCATCTTTCAAAATCAGGGCATCCGAGACCTGCGTGTCAAAAGTCATTTTCAGAATAGGGTAGCTGCAGTCACTGAATATTACTTAAAAAATAAATGTTATTTTATAAAGTTTATCATACCGATTCGTTACGTCGTACAAAAAGGTTGTAGAATACTTGTTTACATTTATAATTGTGGCCAGATTGTGTTTAACAAATGAATCAATAAATCAGCACGTAAACAATCGGCTCTGAATTATGATTTGTCACGAGATATACAATACAATACAATACAATACAATACAATACAATACAATACAATACAATACAATACAATACAATACAATACAATACAATACAAAACAATAAATCTAACTTTAATCAATAGTAAGTAATACAATGTCCCTGAAATAACAATCCACGCAACGACATTCGCGTCGCTTTTCTTCATTTTATTACACGAAACGATTTTCTAGAAAAGAAATTAACGACGTGCTCGCTAATTTTATTACATTTTATTAGTCTTATATATCATCTGATATGTAATAACAACGATGGCGTCATTTATATAGCGCCGTTTTCTACTTCTTCCTACCTGCTCACCTCAAGGGCGCTTCACACAGAGAAATCATAGTACAAAACAATTTACTGGCTAAAAAATATATTAACCCACCATTATTTATTCGGTAGATGACGTGAAAAAATTGAAAAAAGGGTTAAAACCAGTGGCAACTCAAAAGTAGGGTAATTGCCTTACTTGCATTCGTTATTGAACGGACATTCTTTGTGATCGGACGCGACGCTACTCCGAAAAAAGTCCCGGGGAAAAAGGAACGGAGTATCGTGTACTATCGTAAGAATGAGTATGTTATTTTAGTCACCGTAACTTCGAATCACCTGATTTTTCTGTCTCAGCAGGGCGTTTGTGAAATAAGTGTGCCGTGATTTGTTTCTCTTTCAATGCAATATTTGCTACATATGAAAGCCGGCTAGTATGAGAATAACGTGTCTATATTATAATACGTCAATGGTTAAAACTATTCTTGAGAGTGCCAGTAAGTGGTTCTTACGCCATGGAGGCAGAGAAGAGGTTTTGTGTGGACGGAGTGTCATCTGGGCGGTGAGGACGGCCACTTGAGCATTAAAAAAATGCCGAACACGGGTGGAGAAAGTGTAGGACCGGTATGGGAGGTATTTTTTTAAATTATTTTTTTTTTTAATTTTTTTTTATTTATTAGAGACACTAACAGGATAATAGGTACATGATACTCAGATATTAAACATTATATTGAAGACTATGCCCATTATCCCAATTACAAGTGTCTTCGCCACGCTCTAGTAACATGTATTTTTGCAATTAATTATATTTTACATGTACATTTATGTATATTATATATTTTGTGTTTGAGTGTAGTGCGATTAGTATTTAATGAATGATTAATTTAATGGATCTATAGGTTCATGTCATCGTTTAGTATTGCTCATAGAACGGCTCTGGATGCGTGGTGGGTCCCTCTTCTCTGCCAGAAAACATTAGGTAGTGTTGTAACAGTCTGATTCTATAGGTTTTTATATGATTCTCTAAATGATTGCGTCTTTAGTCTTTTTTTGAACTGTGCAAGTTGTCTGTTTCTCTCAGTTTATTTGGTAGTTTATTCCATAACTTTGATCCAGCCACCGCGAAACACGGCTACCGAAATTAGTTTTGTGGACACGATTTAGTAACTTCCACTAACCTACATGTATTGAATGCTAAATACAAAACCATCGTAGATATTTATATTGTGAATTAGTGTATATTATAGATATCTCACAGAGACGAAACTGTATTAATTATGGGAAAGTAGGTATAGAAGTCATTTGGGTGTACACAGGACTTATGACCTGTCTTTTTATGGTTGGCTTAAGTGATCACTTTACACAATTGTAACATTCGCCATTGTAAAGTGATCACTTAAGCCAACCATAAAAAGACAGGTCATAAGTCTTGTGTACACCCAAATGACTTCTATACCTCTAATTGATTAATAATGTCTCTGTGACATAAATCCAGCACTGTTCTGAAAGATTTGAACAAACTCAAAATATTCTGAATTTATATTGTGTGCTATTATTTATATATTAAGGGGGAATACCTAAAAATTCGAACGAATCGCTTTTAAAATTTTAGCATTTTCTTAAAGCTTGAATAAGAATGTCTGATGAAAATTTCAAGAAAAAAAAAATATATATCAAAGCTGATAATAGTGACATCCCTTTGTTGATTACGCATTTCAGGTAGCTGCCAGTCGGTCTCTTTCATAATAGAAACGTTAGACTTGTTTCATTACGTTTGTGAAGAGTGCTATGGGAATTCTAAGCAAGGTACTTATTTTATGTTAAGTTGAAAAATTTCGGGATATATTTATTGCTTAAATTTCAAACGCGTTTTACTCGAAACCATGTTTTAAAAATCGGTGACCAAAATATCACGGCAACCACTGAACCGATCAACTTGAAATTTCTAGTGGTTATTTTATACATAATTATTAGTCTTTGTCGTAGGATTTTTTTTAAGTGGCTTAGTTTTTTTTGTTATCGGCATAATAAACCCGATTTTTCCAAAAAAATCCTTTGTCAAATCAATAATTCATAATCAAAAATCATAATAAATTATAGTGTCAATTATGATAGTCTTTTTATTCTTTTTTATTCTAATGATTACAGAAGAAATGGGCGTGGTCACCGCGGAGGACCATTTTTTCGGCAGTCGACAGAAACCACGAATTTTCCGCCAATGTTGAATATTTTTAATAAAAAAATTTACATTCTAAAGTATGTATTTTCACGTAAAAATTATACCAATACCACAATTGACAGTTTCCTTAAAAAAAAATCACAAAAATTACCTTTTTTCGCGCTTCATTGGTAGGTATTCCCCCTGAACAGTAAGATTAACCTAACCCATGTATAATAAAAACCCTATAAATCGATTATTACTGTCAAAATATATATATGTCATATATTATAGATAAATCAAGATATATTATAGATGTCTCAGAGAGAAGAAGCTATATTTTTATATGGGAAAGTAGGTATGGAAGTCTTTTGGGTGTTCATAGCGCTTACAACCTATCGTGCGGCTGGCTTAAGTGATCACTTTATACAATGTAACACTTTACGCATGTAACAATGCAGTTGGCGGTAATAAAAATACAACTCACATACGAAACAGGTTGTACAAATTAAACGTATATACAACTTCATGGGAAGGGGTAAAAGGGGAGGGGGGAAATGTCACCTATGTTACCCGCCGGGTCCTAAAGCATAAGTTTGCAAAATTTGAGTCCAATCGGATAAACGGTGTAGATTTGTATAGAGAACCGACAGATAGACAGACATTGAGTTTTATAGGTAGGTATAGATATTTAATAATTTTATTATATGACGTTATTAGCCATAAAACGAACCGCAGAGAGGTGGGATGTAATCTGTCGCCAGGTAGCACATGTACGTGCCTGCATGTATTGTGTCAGATTGGGTATTAATTTGCGTTAATTAAGATAAGGCCGCTCTGCGGCCACTATCTAGGGTTGATTAAAATAAGGTTTAATACAAAGTGAGACCAAAAAAATGTTTATTTATACGTTTATTTATATGTGTCATATGTAATTGTTGTATAACTTTTTGTTATAATCATTTTATCTGACTTGTATTGTATTTTTCAATATTTAATATAAATTATGTTTATGATATTCTAGAAAAAGTTTTACAATAATAGAATAGAAAGAAGAAGACTACCCCAAAGTTTTTGGTACTAGCTACGGGACACCCTGCATATTTAAGATCACATCAAATACCTTACACAAATCATTTTAATTGTTCAATTAATTTGTCTTGAAACTCCCGAAGGGAAAAAACAGAGCTCACCGTCAATTGGATGTTTTTTCTCAGAATTACATAATCTGTCTCTTCAAGTCGTGGCGACACTGAATGACACCGCATGTTGAAAAAACTGGTTTTGAGAAAACGATATTTGAAATTTTAATACAAACAAATGAGCTGACTGGAAATTTCAAAGAACGTTCGCGGCCGGAACGCTAAAGATTTAGAGTGAAAACCAATTGAAACTATATTGGCGGAATATTGAGTCAACTTCACTGATTTCTGGTCAACTGGTTTCTTGACAGCGTTACATTTATCGACTAAATATGAGTCAACTTCACGGACATATCACGCAAAACCGTTACATCTATTGACTGAATATGAGTCAACATCAAGGACATATCACGCAAAACGGCATAATCCAAGATTATAGTATTTCACTATATAATTGAATATCCTAATTACAAAATGAAAGATAATTAACGCTTAAATAATAAGTACAAAATAAGATTTTACACTTTAAAGCTACGAAAATTGTACCATTTTGAATTACTTTAAAAACCGAAAAAAAAAGAAAAAGGTAAGTATATAAAAGAAAAGGCGCAAACCATAAAGAATAATAAATATTATGAATTTTGTTTTTCATTCACGCAAACCGTAAAGTATATAAAAATAGCTGATTTGATTTCGTTTAAAAAATATCTAAAAAATCATTTATCATTACAATAATAAAAAATCAATCAATTCAAAATAATCACATTACATTAATAAACGAAAGCAATATAATTTTATGTAACCAAAATATCCGTAATCTAAATTGAACAAACCAAACATAATAACCTAACTTAACCAAACCTAATAACCTAACCTAATATCCTAAACGACCCTAACCTAGACAAACCTAATAACGTAACCTAACTAAACCTAATAACCTAACCTAATATCCTAAACGACCCTAACCTAGACAAACCTAATAACGTAACCTAACTAAACCTAATAACCGTATCATATAAATATAATAAATAACTACAAAAACTATTAACAAAATACAAAAAGTACCTACGTTCAATATTCATCATATCTCTTTCGTCTATAAATATTTTGTCATGTAAACGTTGTCTAGGATTTAGGTATACATTTTTCCTCAGATATTGCCTATGAAAAGTCAAAATATACGGTACACTTTTCGAAACTTTAAAGTGCAATATCTTTTTTAATACTCATTATTTAAACGTAAATTATCTTTCATTTTGTTATTAGCACATTCAATAATATATTGAAATATCCATTTTCATTGTATATACAATGGGACCATGATCTTTGGATGGATTTAGCCGATAAAATAAAGAGTGACATTAGTGGGCCGTGTAAATTTTATAACCGGGATTTGCCTTCTAAAAATCTATCAATTTTGAACGAAATTATTTCAATAATTCCTTGCAAAAATGTCACTGAAGATAGTGATGGTCAAACCGTTATTTTCACCGACTACTTTCGGTACAGTTATTTGGAATTTGTATTTGATTGTACCGATGATTGGTAACTAAAATATAATTGTTGTCTAATGCCGATAGTTGTCCGTCGAATTGCGAAAAATTAGTCGCCAATCATCGATGCAATCAGATACAAATTATAAAAAACGGTTAGTGTGTCATCGGTTAAAATACCATCACTAATTGAAGTGCGTCAAAAAGTTATATGTAGGCATCCTAACGTCCATATTAAATATATTTCCAACGTGTATTTACCAACATGCGATCACTTGCGTATTAAAAAATCTATTTTCGGTCTACTGACGCTTGTTTTGTCTTGAGACACTCGCCAAGTGATCAAGTACTCGACAGTTGTCCCAGGAGATCACCGAGTTATCCCTATTTTCATGACATAATGTAAACAAAATAGTAATAATAATGTCAGGACATGTACCTACATCGCTTCTCTATTAAAAATGGTCGTAAAGTATAATAAATAATAATGAGTTATTCAGAAAACTGAATCTGTACGCATAATTCTCAGAAAGAGCAGAACTATTGAACTGTTGAAGAAGTATTGCAAGTTTATTGTTTCAGAGATTGTAAAACTCCATAATCACACACATGGAAATAAAAACAATTGTTTTTTAGTTCTACCTTTCAATCTCCATTGATAATGGCCTCATAAGGCGTGTCAGAAAATTAAAAAGGTAGAACTAAAAACAATTAATTTTAAGAAGAATAAAATCGCTTTACTTATTATATTACTATTGAAATGGGCAATGGGCAAACAGGTAGAACCGTGAATTTTTGTACGATGAACCAGATGTTGTGGTTATACGGAAAATGGGCCAAACATGTTGAAAATGCCTCCTCCAGGATACGCGCCAATGCAACGCAACTCTAAAGGACCCAGTCACCGAAAGACCTCCGCGGGCCGGTTGTATCAAATTGGATAATAGTTGGTTTAAACTGAAAATCTCGTTCAAGCCGATGCACGTAAGTTTTGACGTGTGCCATTAAATCTTTTTCATTCATTGTATCGACGTCGATACGTGGCGTTCACGACGGAAGGACTGCCTACGACCATAGACGGCGAAAACTAACGCATGAGGAGGCAAACATCCTAATTGAATCCTGAACGTGTGATGATGACGACATTATCCATTTTACTATTTATGATTAGGTTCAAATTTGTAAAGAGCCACATTTGTAGCTATAATCGCTGTTTTCGTGGCAAATTTGTAAACAAGTCTTTTCAGTCAATGCTTCCCAGTATTCGGAATAACAATCCATCGGCGAACGAGTAAGGCGATAAAACGAAGCGAACGAATGTGTTTTCACACGAAGAAAATGAAGGAAAAATATTTGTAAACATGCCTTTAGAATCAATGATTCCCAATATTCAGAATAACAATTCCTCGGCGGACGCGGAAGGCGATGAAACGTAGCGAACGAATGTGCCTAACGAGTCCCCTCGTTCTCTCGACTTTTACGCATTTTATCGGATTCATTTTTTTAATTTCAATTCATCGCGTTGTTGCGACGAACTACTGCAGGCCACTACAGTGTGGCACGAAACAGCACGGATCTATTCTCCATCTTGGCGGTAGACTACGACAACCGAGAATACTCTCCAATAGCGAAGGGAAAAACTTCATTTCAAAATGAAGACTACAACACACACACGTTCACCAGTTTGAAGACTACAAAGTGTACACTACAATTGTAGTACTACGAAATGAAGTGAAGTAAATGAAGTGAAGTAATGAAGTAATTGTAGTATTAATGAAGTGAAGTAATGAAATGAAGTAATTGTAGTATTAATGAAGTGAAGTAATGAAATGAAGTAATTGTAGTATTAATGAAGTGAAGTAATGAAATGAAAAGATAATTGATACGTATTAATGAAAGTGAAATAATGAACTGAAGTAATTGGCGTAATGTAGTGAAGTGAGAGTAATGAAATAGAAGTAATGTAGTATTAATGAAGTGAAGTAATGAAATGAAGTAATTAGTAATGTAATAAATGAAGTTAGAAGTAATGAACATGACTCGCAGTATTTCTTCCCAAATAAAAAATCTTAGCGAGCAATAAAAAAAAAAAAATAAAAAAAAGGGTCTGGCCAGACAGATTATTCTTTTCGTTCGATCAAAAAAATTTTCAAACCAGGGGGGGGGGGTGTTACAGTTTCCAGAACATTTCCCGTTTAGCTACTCAACTTCCCAAAATTTCTTCATAGCTGCCAAAATTTTTCAAACCATGGGGGGGGGGGTTGTACAGTTCCAAAGATTTATCCGTTAGCTGCATCAACTTCCAAAAAACATTTTTCATAATCCCAAATTGAGTTTACAAACCATGGGGGGGGGGGACGTTTGTTACAGTTCCATAGACTTTCTCCGTTTAGCTACATCAACTTCACAAAAAACTTTTTATAACTCCCAAAATTTTCAAACCATGGGGGGGGGGGGTTGTTACAGTTTCCAGAGATTTCTCCGTTTAGCTACATCAACTTCCCAAAAAATTTTTCATAACTCCCAAAATTTTTCAAACCATGGGGGGGGGGGTTGTTACAGATTCCAGAAAATTCTTCATATATCTACATCAACTTTCCAAAAATTTCACGTAAAAAATACACTATTTACAATGTGTTTCTCATACTTTCGATAACTTTGAAGTATATGTACTTTGTAGTGTTCGCTTTGAAATGAAGTGTACTATTTGAAGTTTATACTTTCAATAACTTTGGTGTTTGTAGTTTGTAGTATCAAAATGTGCGAAGTGTGCACTTCAATGTAGTGTAGTACTACATTGTAGTAGTGAGTACAGAGCGGACCCATCACTACTCTCCAAACAATCATCTCATCCCACACACACGCGCGATAGATAATTTGATACACTTCCGCGAGGAAAGCGCGTTTCTGCTATTTTCGCAGATTCGTCCTTGAAGCGCGGGGTGACTCGAAATTTCCGAGAAAACATTTCCTCAACCCGGAAAATGAACAAGTCTCGGTTTTCCTACGAAGAATTTAAAGTAATTAGTATTTTTTTTTTTAATTTCGTGTCGCGCGCAATTTCCCGCGTATCGGCAGTCGGCGGTGCAACGTCTCAAGTCGGAGCGGTATATTTGAGCGCGATGATCACGGCGATGATGAAATGCCGGCGAGTGTTGGCCCACGCCGCGCGCCGGCCACGTGGCACCGCGGCCGCCCACGCCGCCGCCGGGCCGCTAGACGCTGCGTGGCGGTGCGGCCCGCCCGGCAGATGGTCCCCTCCTAACTCAGCTGCACTCGCCAGCCGAGCGGGAGGTGAAGGGGACAGTGCGCCATTGATAATTTAGATATAACAATGTTTAGCCTTCCAAATTCATGTAACAAAATGAAACTTATGACGTGTATAGCCAATAGTGTCAAAGCTATGGAGCTTGTAGAAGTAAATTAGGCGGTCTAGCCGCATGTAGAGTACTCAGAATATCGTAGACTCTAAGGAATTGAAAAAATTGGATAATTTAGATTGCAATCCTTTTTGTAAACTTTGATACGATCGATTGAGTATCAAACTTTCGCCGTCCTTCATTATGTGTTCTGGACCATTTTGCTAAGGACGTAGCAAGACGGTATTACCAACCTTATCGGAACCGATAGAAAATTTAATTAAATACCTAATCATTGGCGTAATTACGCCTGGCTAGCTGCCAAGTACAATAATCTTAACAATTACATCATACGTATAAAATCAAATTACGAAAGATTGAGTAGTATTACGACCTTTAATTAAATATAAATAAATATAAATAAAATAAACCATCACCGAGTAGTACAGATAAACTCATTTAAGGACTATACGGCCCGATTCTGAAAATAACAATATCTGGATCTTTAAGACCTTTATCCCAACACTTAATAGACGATAATAAAAATTAAAAATGTCCAGAGCGAATTTTATAATTCTACAGCTCAAATACACTGTATTAAAAGATGATATAAGAAAGATTGTTTCTTACAAACGTATTAATTTCTTCATACACAGTGTCCAAATGAAATATCATGGCTAAACGAAATGTCACAACCGCGTTCGGCGTTACCGCGTATTCAAATCTTCCCATCTTGACATTTTTTGACAGATATGTCTGGATCTTTAAGATCTTTATCCCAACACTTAATAGACGATAATAAAAATAAAAAATAAACAAGACATAGCTTTACGTCGGTGTTTGTTTCTGTAAGTTTCTATATGAAATAGATATAGAGGGAGGGAGAAAGATGTAAATTGTTATCTGTCAAATGTCAAGATGGGAAGATCTGAATACGCGGTAACGCGGTCATGACAAGACATGATATTTCATTTGGACGCTGTGGATGAAGAAATTTATACGATTGTAAGAAACAATCTTTCTTATATCATCTTTTAATACACTGTATTTGAGCCGTAGAATTACAAAATCCGCTCTGGACATTTTTAATTTTTATTATCGTCTATTAAGTGTTGGGATAAAGATCTTAAAGATCCAGACATTGTTATTTTCAGAATACGGATGATAATCACATTAAATTTACAGTTATGTAGACCTCTTTCCATTTAAGAAAGACAATCGAATTAGAATATGTAAGCCGTGCGTACGACGCACGTTGTTTCGTGCTATTGGTGTTTAGGGGTATAGACACCAACACAACGAAACAATGTGCCTCGTATTCACGGCTTACACATACTAATTCGATTGTCTTAAATGGAAAGCGGTCTACCTAATAGTAAAAAGAAATATCAGTATTCAAAAAGTCACTCCTACGCAACACTGCTTTTCTTGGCACCTGAACCTATAAAATCAATTATTTATGTACATACATACTCTTACACGATCACACTACATTGATACATTATATAATATACTAACAGTTAAGCAATCGGCTATCGCCGATTGCTTGCTGCTAGGCCCTGCGGGCGGCTGTCTGGGCCGCTGCGCGGCCAATGCTATTTTTTCGCTGCTTTTTTAGCCGCTTTGCGGCTGGTAGTGACCGCTGCGCGGCCATTGGTGTCTACAATCTATTGGTGTCTACAATGGCAGATGCCAATGGCGGCTATGGTGGGCGATGGTGGCCACTGCGCGGTGCTGCAAGACCAAGCTGTCGGCTATGGTAGTTGCTTCGCGACAAGTGATAGGTAATGCGTGGATAGGTCTATTAGGTCTTGATGGCGGCTATCTATATATAATAAATTCATGGTCTGTCGGTCCGCAACATCCGTAACTTGTTGGAATTACAACTTAAGTTAATCAAAGTGTGACACGCAACCAGCCTGTGCGGCAGGTCACGCACAAGGGTCGTTGTTAATTTTTAGACCCTGATTTTTCACGGCTGTACGGCTATTTTAGATATAATTAAGACGAAGTATTTATTCAGTTTTATAACCGATTAATAAGTCAGAGCGGAGTTTTACAATTAATATTTCGAACATGCTTTAAAACTTATAAACAGTTCAAGTTGTTATCAGTTTTCAATAGTCAAATTATCACTCTTTGCCAACATATTAAAAACGTGGTCCAATATTCATGTCATATTAAGTGGCGCCTTTTCCTAAAAATCTCTTTTTTTCATATTTATCAAAATAAAACATTCACATTTTAAAAAGGTTATTCTTGCATTAAATTTAAAGAAAGATCTAGCAAATACAATTTCATCGTAAAACAATAATGAAAAGTCGGTATACTAATTTAGTATTTTTGATTGTCGCTGTAGATGTATTAAACACGCGCAATAACCATTTATAATTAATTTGGGGACAACTTTAATATAATGACATATTTGTTCTTAATGTCATAGTTCTTTATGTCCTCAAATTATTAATGTTCTGTAAAATATAAATATTTTTTTTATCATTTCCCCTCAGAATACAGAATAGATTGTTCTGTATTCTGAGCATTTCCCAAACACGACATTCTAACTTGAAAGACATGAATTATGTACTGCACGTAATTCCGTAATCTAAAATCTGCGACTTGATTCATTTCATTCACTGTGATATAACATTTTTCAAACTAAAAGTAGCTTTTTAAAGCGATTCATAGTATAAAGAGAAAATGTAAACTCCCCTGTCATATTCTCAATGCAAATCTGTACCGTTTGACCGATCGGACTCAAAATTTGGAAACTTATTCTTTAAGACTCGGCGGGTAACATACGCAACATCTCCTCCCTATTCTCATACCCCTTCCCCTCCCCCTGACATATTTTCGATGCAAATCGGTACCGTTTGACCGATGGGACTCAAAATTTGGAAACTTATTCTTTAGGACTCGGCGGGTAATTTATGCGACATTTCCTCTCTATTCTTTTAACCCTTTCCCTCTCCTGATATATTTTCTAGGCAAATCTGTACCTTTCGGCCGATCGGACCTTAAAAGGAAACTTATTCGTTAGGACTCGGCGGGTAACATACGCGATATTTCCCCTCTATTCTTTTAACTCTTCCCCTCCGTTTATATATTTTCGATGCGAATCTATACCATTCGAACTTTGTTTACCCTCACAAATTTATTTTAAACTTAATCCTTAACCCGTGCAACGCCGGGCAAGGACAGCTAGTAAAATAATAATTTCGGTCACTATTGACGAATTATCTCTAGCTATCTTATATTAGTTCGACCGGCTGCCCGGTAAAAACATTTTTAAACTGCCCCAAGGCTAAAAGTTTCCGAAAAAACCGAAATTCCGAAAAATCTGAAAATAAATGTAAAATAGAATAAAAAATATTTTATAAAAAAAAGAATCATTGCACTCAGGGTGTTCCCTGTCAGATTATGTTTATTTAGCGCTTATTAACATCCTTGGGCAGTTGACCAGTTTTTAAAGGTATTATTTTAAGATTTTTTATTATAAATTGGAGAGTGAACATAATTCGCGTCTTCCTTGACTGGCGGCGGCTGATTGACGACACGTTTTAAGCCATGTATTCACTAGGGGACAAATCGCGAAACATTCCGCTCGGCATGTCGCATCAACATCTACGCTCATGTTTCGGGGACAATGACGCGGCCATTTGACGTGTACACACCGGGACTCGCATATCTTGTCGCGGAAATGTCACCCGATGACCTTATGTTGACAGCTGCGGTATCTCATTTGGCGAAAACTGGGTTCCGCGCAATTCGAAATGTTTTTTTGGGTCGCAATTTCAAATAAACGAGGTTTTTCTGTAGTAAATTGAATATTATTAAAAACAAGGTCCTTTTTGCAAATAATTATTGTTTTCCAGACGTCGCGGAAATATATCGCCCTATGAGGTTATGATAATAGCCGCGTATCTGTTTATGTTAATGAGTTTATCGAAAAGTAAGAGGAGAAAAAAGGGGAGAATGCGAAATTATTTACTGCAAAGAGAAAGAAGGACGGACATTCTATGCGATCTTCGATCGATACAGCTCGATGAGTTCAAGAACGATTTCGTTTCCCCGCATTGTCATCTTGACAGATACAGCGCATGCGTATTCACTTGTAAACATACCACGTGGTACTGACGATCCGCGGAATGTTGCAGTGAGTACGCTCGGGTACCGTGCGCATGGCAACGTTGCCACGGCACGTAGAAATGCCGCGCTATGTTGTGCGCGAGGTCGCGGAACAGTGCACGACGTTGCAACGTCACGTAGACTCTATGCCGCGCGTGCTGTTGAGGGACAATTTGTCCCCTAGTGAATACATGGCTTTAATCTCCGTGCGCCCGACCCCGGGAGGCTGCCAGGAAGAGTTCATCTCGGGAAACTGAATGCGTAATTAGATTTACGTAACCATTCACTTTGTATTTTGTTAAACTTTCCTCCTTAACGTAAAATGCGTAGTACCACACGAAGCATCAATTAAAAACTTAAAGCCCTAACCTGCGGTTAGCCAGAGATCAGACGCATTTTATAAAAAATTGATTAAAATAGGTTTTTTAATTATTCAACTTATATAGTTGTTGCTTTATATTGGTATCGTTGGATTATAAGTAACGTACCAAGCTGCATTTAAAATATTTATTCAAAACCGTGTACAATATTATGATAAGTCAAATACACCGCATACCTACATCAATCATGGAAAGATAGTCGCTGATTGCTTTCTTCTAGGCTCTGTAATATATAATATAAACTATATATAATATAATATAAAATAATATAAACTATAATGGCCGCTGCGCGGCCAATTATGTCTATGCGGCAAATACAATTGTTTACCTACGCCTACATCAGCCGCTTCATCAGCAATTGTGTCTGCTACACGGCAAGTTTCCATTTTTCAATACGGAAAATAAAATTTACAAAATATCAAGAAAAGGGAAGTGTTCTACTATAGCAGAACCTATTTAAAGGTGATCTTATTAACGAAAGACAAAATATATACAGCATGGTTATAT